>OZ025198.1:402500-595000 GCA_964019065.1 Catostylus mosaicus
TTCCAGTAAGGAATGGCCCACCAAAGAATATTGTGACTGAGACAAATTTGGATTATTTTTACAGTCCCTGTCGAATCACTACAGCAAGATTTAATGTTTTATTTTTTCTTTACAATGTGCAGACATTTGTGTCGAACCCAAAGGGTTTTGAAATGAAATTAATGATGATGACCATGTACAAGTATTTTTCTCAACTCATAGCACCCTGCAGACGCCATATGGCACAGTATAAGTTAGTGTAAATCGAAAAAATACCTGGGGGCAAAGATGTCAAGATTTATAAATTTGATCAGACAACATGTACTGCAAGTTTATTAAAACAAGGATATTTTCTGTATCTTTGTACCCCCGTGCAACATTCGCTTCCACAGTTATCTGTATGTGAGCTCCAAATGGCATCAGGGGGCAATGAGTTAAACGTAAAGCAATGTAAACAGGTCTACCTTGAACAACGCTCCGCCTTCCGAAGGCCCACGTGTTCCACCCATGACTTGTTCCACAATGCAATTGATCAAAGGGAAGACCCCACGGCATGTGTATGTGCTGTGAATGAAGTCGTTCCAATGATTATAAGTAAACAAATACATTATGAAAGAACAGAAGAAAAAACATGGCTTAGCATACAGAAAAACACTCTTATTTGTCCAATATAACACTTCTCTCTTATTATTTGTAACTCATTATCTTTAGAATTTATTAGGTTCTAGTTAAACAGGACCCTTATGGGCAACGGCACTGTTGGGTTGAGAAGGCAAGCCTGCATAAAGAAATTTATTATTCTTATCATTATTTTTATCAAAGAACAGTTGCTGGAATAATATTATCATAAATTACTTACCATGCAGTTTCTTTCTTTGCATAAATTAGAATGTCATTAAAAAGGAAGAACATTCGATCTTTCGAACCACCTCTTTCACACACCTTGAATGAAGGGCAAAGGAAAATTACGCCTTTTTGCAAGATTCTTGGAATAACATTAGAGGACTTCTCTTGCGAGCCTTCCCCTTGCTAATAACCTTCTTTAGGCAGCTCGATTTTATTGCTTTGTTTAATGGCATCTTTCTGCAATACCTTGTCAGTTATTGTAGTCTATTTAATTAAGATTTCTCCCCTTAATACCAAACCAAACGCGTAATTTAAAACTTAATGGCTGATAGCATCCTAAACATCCAGTACTTGATTCTAATCTAGATGCTTGCTACCAACCTTTGAAAGCATTCCTTCACGCAGAAACTTCCGACCTGAAAGATAATCGAGTTTAGGAAAAAGAAATGAAATCCGAACATTATTGAAAGCAAATAGCGATAAAAAATTAGCCTGCATGCAGACTTAAGAAAGGTCTATGCGTAGTAAATGAGATTACCTATTCCTTACAAACATAATACAATTCAGATCCATGGTGTATTTTTAACATGTGCATCTTCAAACAGCAAGCAGAGAAGTTTCACTAGTTTCATTTTCATGTTACTTTCCCATCACCTCGATCTGACGTCTAATATGAAGTAGACTTAAGTATCCAATCGTTCTTATTATCCGTATGTGTTGTTTCTAGCTCTGTTGCTTCAGTTTAAGTAATTTTTTTCTTTCTCTTTTATGTATGTTAATCCCCTTGGGGTAGACATAGCCCTTTGCTCCCCGGGGGGTATTCGTCCCAGTAGTATTGTAAAGTAATTCTTGTAAGTAGTGTAGAACGTAAATATATATTAAAGTATTTTATTGGAATAATAAAAAAAAAGCAAGCTTCTCAGAGCTTCATTTGAAATCCACGCAAATGTTTTAAATATTGGTTAGAATGGAAGTAAGACATACCTGGCGCTAATATTCGTGGTGCACTGTCGCCAACCAAGCTGTCTTGTATGCTCAGCATTTTGTTGAAGTTTTCATGAAGACGCAGACATTCATTGATATGAGTTGCAACATTGCTCACTTCAGCACACGCGTCTAAAGTTAAATTCAACATATTCCTAATTCAGTTGTCTCTAACTTAGAATGCAATGAACAATATGGGAAAAAATGTAAGATAATCGGAGAGGGGGCAGCGAATAAAGAGCAGAATGATCCTTCTTATAAACTTTTGTCAATTTTATCAAGAAACTAATACTTTTTCAGATTACTTTTACTACGTACTGTCACAGATCTGTCTTTAATAAACAAAATAAATAAAGTGAACAGTAAACAAAAAAACAAACCATGGAGCTTTTTGTAGTCAGGATGGTCAGGCATTGTCTTTTCAAGAAGCGTTTCAAGAAGCAATTTGTACCTTAACACACATAGAAATTTAATTCAAAACGTTAGAACATTATTTGTAGAAAGTTCTGGACATTAGCACACTTGATCTAAAAAACCATGCATTTATTTAACCATTTTTATAACTTACTATTTATTATGTTTGTCATATTTTGCAAGGTAGGATGAATGAAGGAAAACCAACAAAGATCTCAAGGAGTATCACAGTTTGCAAAAGACAGCAATCAATCTTTTACAAATGCTACCAAAAACAGTCATGACAATACGATCATCACCTTGGTATTCTCTGAATTGGAGTTATCAACAAAGCCCTCAATTTCAGTCCTCGCATTTCATCTTTATTTTCTTGTGATTCTTTGAAGGCTAGAAAGTTAGGATTCTTTTTCTCTTGCTCCTGAAACACATTTTGGATCAAAAATCAGGAACGCAGTTGTGAAAAAACACTTAGCATAAGGAAAAAGTTTAAATTTGTAGACAGAAATCCAGGATTTTCTAACAAGTGAGATGCAAAATACCTCAAAACTTAAGAAGATTAATTATTGGTGTTATAAAGCTCATTTTAAGATTGAAAGACTGCAAATTAAGACTGAAAAATTTATGCAACATACCTCTATGGTTTTGTTTGATTTTTCAAAATTATTTGCATACAGGGAATACAATTTCATGAATGGTGCTAATTTATAGAGAGCTGTTGCAACATCTTCTGTCTCCATCAATTCCAGTAATTGTTGATTCACTGAACTTATTCCTTCAATGTTTCCAAAAATTGCTTCAACGGCTGCTTTTGGAAGAAGACATCCCATTTTGATGGGGACCAGAAACAGCTGAAATGAAAATATTCTATGTAGATGCCATCCAAACCCTGAAAGATGACTTTATATTTTTTCTAGTCTTTTTTAATCATGTAAATTAGGTATGTCTTTCAGTTTTTGTTGGCCTTAAATAGCTGCTATTTTAGCAATTTAAATCAGAAAGCCAATTAAAAATAAATTAATAATTATAATAATAATAATCTAACAAAGCCAAACTACTTCTGACATTATATAACATTTGCATTTGAATCTCTGCAAAATCCAGAAAGTAATTAAAACTGGTCTTTTATCAAGCATAATTGGGATAGATGGGCAAATCCTGTTAAAATAGGTAGTTTCAAGTCCTAGCAAGTCTGTTTAGCCAAATAACTCATGTATGTACATACTGTTATAAGTAACTGTAAATGTTGTTGGTATGATTTTTCACTTTCAATTATTTCATTCACAATCTTCTTCCGTTTCTTCGTCATTGTTCTTTCCTGTAAACAGATTCATTTTCAATGAGTAGATCTGTGTTAAATCAATATAAACACGTGGGGAACAGAAGGTTAAAAAGTTGAAATTAAGGACAATGACAACAAGAGCTTTATTTTTACATCTTTTTCAACTTTACAACCAAGCTGTGATTCTTAAGAACTAAATGATGAAAAGTATAAAATAGAAAAGGTGACTATTTGCATTGACCTGGCTATACCTTGAAAAGTTCTTGAATTTCATTGGTCAGCGTTCGTGATGCATTTGATGCTTGCAATGACATGAATTTACGAGCTTCTTGAGCAGCTACAAAAAATCATTATCAATTGAGTCTGAATATTTAAAAAAATTTTTATGGGCAATACTTTTAATTTTTTTGTATTTTTTCTTTGTTGCCTTTAATTAGTAGGCTTTACAATTCAAATATTGACAAAAAGCAACCAAAATGGACTACCTTTTGAAGTAAAAGGACTGCTGAATGTCCGTGCCAAGGATGACATCTTCTGCTTTATACTGCCACACCTATTTTATGATTGAAAAAAACTTAAATTAAATGAAATTTTCTATGTTTCATGTTGCAAACATTGCAGTCCAGATTAGAAGATTTGCATACTAATTATCAGTGATTGGTTTACAGCTCATTTATATATGGTCAAGTTTCTAAATTGGAATGAATTAATTTTGAGTTGATAGGCCTACTTTACTAGGAATTGAAAAAATTGGTTCGAAACAAATAATATGCAAGGAAATATGAATAATTTTCAACTACTGCGATTGATATTCAACAAAAGGAAGGTTTTAAAATATAATTGAGTTATTTCATGAAGTTTACTAACGCAAGGAAAGCAAAATTTATTGTCATATAAACTGCGGCTGGACCGCCGAACTGAGGTTTCTGTTCTGGTGTGAAAGGCGTGGCGTTGGGTCAGGCCCACAACCATTCAAATTGCAGAGGAAAATGCCTCCAAAAATACCATCAAATGTGTCAACAATGATTCAAGCGACCAAGATTATTGGACTTATTTCTATTTAGATGGTTTTTACCCTGCAAACTGTTATAATTTGAAAATAAATAAGTCGTGCCCTGCAGCACTACACAAAAGGGCGCCACGCGCTGTTGTCCAGATACTTTTACAAAAACCACTTCACAAAGTCAACAATGATAATAAAATAAAAATAATACCTGCAGACTAACAGTTTCCAATCTTTGTTAGTTGAATTATCTGACTTTTCTGCTTTGAAACCGAACGAAGATGGTCGTTAGAATTTCAATTAAAGATTGAAAATGAATTCGTTGTCGAAGGAAAAGAAAAGATTTTAAATTTCCCACAAAAGGAAGTAAAACTTGTTACCAGGTCTCTGAAGTGTATCCACAACGAGGCTTGATTGCGTAATGGGAAACATTCTACATGAGGTATTTACAGGAAAGTTCCCGCGAAGAGGAAATCGCCGTGGTTATTGTTTTCATCATCATCAATAAAAGATCCGATCTAGAAGGAAGATTTACAGAATTGCTGCTTAGATAGTCTTCGTTTTGTTGCTTGGATTTAGGTAAATATTCAACAACTAAGGATCGTATAGAAACCAAGATTCTGAATGATTTATAGACATCTCCTGGTTGGCAAAAACTTTTTCTCTGTCAATGTTGATTTGTAAATGCTTTTAGCGGCGGCAACTCTAATTCCGGGCGCGATATTTTTTTAGTTACCAACGAAACAGCCTTATTGGTCTTTTTGATCGAGATTCTTCACTTTTCTCATGATATCGACGGGTTGTTATGACGAAGTACTCGGTCATATGCCGGATGCCTGACGATTACTCCAGAGACAGACGGGTTGTCTTAGACACCGCAAAAATCCCGTTGTGATATGTTATAGTTCCATTAAATATTCATCTGGTGTTCAGAGTATTTTAATCTATATTCATTAGATTCCTTTGGTGATAATAATTTATACTTTCAGATAAAAGAAGTCTTGTTATTTTTTTACAAAAGGAAAATTTTCCTGTCTGTAATACCAACCCATGTCAGTGAATATTTAGATAAGAACTTTGGATAATCTTTTTTTCTTATAGCCTCTATAAACATTTTTAATTGTGATTGGGGTTGATGAAATTTTTCATCCTTGTGTTTCTAGGTTGTGCAATTATTAAACATAGATTATGGGCCCACCTAGAGACAGACCGATCCCACCCCAAAGAGATGAAGCACCCCCAGTTGGTGATGATGATGATGATGATAACTATGATTCAACTGATTCCCCAAGTAGACCATCTGTACGAAGAAGGACATATGAAGAAAGGATATTTCGTAGGAATGTTAGCACCATTGATGAGGTCATGAACGAAGCAACTGGTTATGTGACAGCATTTATAGCAGATAACATGGATCGAGATGGTTATAATGTCCCTGATGAAATGAGAAGTGCTGCAAGAAATGTTAAAAAGTGAGGATATATAAATATATATTTCAAAATATAAACAACTCATTAATTAAGTTATGAAAATAATGTTTTAAATTATGAATTATTCTTTTTAGATGTTCAACACACAACTTCTCATCCACATTTTTATATTTACTATCTAAAATTCAGCCAGATATTGAAAAAGTTAACCATGTCCCATCCCTGTTTGCTATATGTATGGTTAACACTGATACATTGTTGATCTACCACAACTCATTCATTAAATACTTAAAGTTGCCACTCAAACTGTTGTGCTCTATCATTGAGTCTTGTATAGCTCTGCATTGACGGCATCAAGCATTATTTTTAATAAACTAGTTAACAGCTTTCTTCATTATCCTCTTACTGATACATGATTTCTTACTTCAGAGACACTGCACATGTCCTTAGGCAGATAGGAGATGATCTTGTCCAGAATTCAGAATTGAACTGTTTGCTGTCACAGATTACAATAACAAATGACACAGCATTTGATGTTTTTGCAAGCATTGCATCAGAAATATTTCGCGATGGTGTCATTAACTGGGGAAGGATCGTAACGTTGATATATCTTGGATATAGAATGGCAGTTAAGGTTTTATTTGAAGGGGGTCTTTTAAAAACCATTATTAAATGGATTCTTCAATTTATTGGTGAAAGACTAGCAAACTGGATTGTCAATTCTGGAGGATGGGTAAGTGTTAGTTTACCTGTTAAATTTTAAACTTGTTTTAACCAAATGTTTTACAGAGCTAAGATGGATGTGCCCAATGTAATAACATTTTCAAGGATGAAACTGGGTGCCTTAATTCCACAAAATCAAGTAGAGCTCCTCAATCTGCATTTTACCATGAGGAATTTTTGTCTAGAAAATCTTATGAAATACATATTGACAATGATACTTTCTTTTTATGATTCCTTTTCATTTATGATGCATAAAACTAAACTTTCTGTTTTATTTCCTTTTAGGACACATGCAAAAGTTATTTAGGATCTACATCTGCACAATTGATTGGTGTATTTCTTGCTGGTTGTGCATTTACTGCTCTTGTTTTCTGGTTGAAGAAAAAGTAGGAAACCAAATCAAGTAAAACATTAATAAAACCAATTTTTGAAAGTATGGATTTAAAATGTCATTTTTAAAATTAAGTGCAGTCTTTAGAGTGTTGCAGTAGTTTTCGTCAGAATTTAGGAAAATACGATATGTTTATATCAGCTTGGTAAATGGGTTTTTCGAAACAGTAGATATTTTCCTATGCTTAAAAAAATATGCCAACCTATGTAATTTTAGAGACATTAAGAATTATTTTGAATATAGTTTCTTTTTCAGCATTTAATGCAACTTGAGGGATTTTTTCCACCCAACATCAAACTCAATTAGTCAATTGCAATAAATACAAACAAGCAAATGTAATAAAAGCTACAATTCTTTGATTTATTGATTATTGTTACATAGGAAAATAGTTTTGGAAGATTTGCTAGACTGAAATCAGCTCCAACTTGCCAAAGTTTGAAAAATCTTGTCTTTATAGTTATTTGGATAAAACATTTTTTTATTGATACCCCCTATGCATTGATAAAAATCAAATTAATTGATGATATTTCACAAAATTTTTCCATTCACCAAGCTTATGTAAACATTCCTTTGGCAAGATTTATTGCAAGCAAATAGTATTAAATTATTTGGTAAACCAATACGCAAAGATAACCAAGTGACTGAAATATACAGCCATCTGGCAAACAAACCCACAACCATTTTTATTTTTGTTAGCTTTTAGGTTAATGTTGAACAAGTAAGTATTTTTCAATGTGGCCCACTTGGGTTTTAATTTTAAAAAAGGTTTTGCACTCTAATGTGGTCACTCTTAAATCCAAAATATGGGTTATATCAATGATTCATGATGAGAAATATTAATGAGACTGTTAATTTGAAATCATTTTTGGTCAATCACCCTTTATTCTCTTCTAAATCCACACTGTATTTGAAAGCACATGTTTCAATATTTTCAGTTAAAATTGCATGTTACTATGACATTAAATTCTTTCAATATATTATTATAGAATTAATATTTGATGGATGAAATCAAAAAGTTAGGAATTCCCTTTAGCCACTTATATTTAAGTAAGGAAACCAAAAGAAGAAGTGAAAAGACAACAAATTGTGTTTGGATCAATTAAAATAAAGATGCATTAGTTTAAAAATATTATTTTGATCAGCAAAAGACCATTTGCTTTCTTCGTCCTCTTAAGTCAAAATAAAACCTATTTGTATATTCCTTTTTTACCGGCTTGTGCTTATTAACAGGTTCTTTTGGTCCAAATTCTTGTTTGAGTTCTGCTAAATTTTTTCCTTCATCCAGGCCTTCTATGACATTGCGTAAATATTGTCGGATTTCCATTCCTTTTCTTGACCTCATGGAATTTGGATGAGTATTGAGAATATAACGATCAAATCCACCAGCATCATCAATTTTTTTCAGAGCATGAGTTGTTACTTTTAAAGTGAACTTTTCATCTAGAGTTTTGCTATGAAGAGTTGCTTCTTGGACATTTGGTCTCCAAAGTCGATTCACCCTGGATAGGAATAAAATCAAAAATCAAAAACAAGAATTAAGAACTATTTGCAGTTGCATAACTTAAATTACATGTATTGTGTAAGTGGTATTGTTAATCCCCAAGGATGATGAAAGCAGAAGGGATCTATTACTCCTTGATTCTACCATATACCAGCGACAAAAATCATATAAACTATTGTATAATTTGCTACTTATTTTGCAGCTGTTTGCAAATATGATGGTAGCAAAGTGAATAACAAATGTCAAACAACTTAACACAAAAATTTTTTCATATGTGAAAGATGTGACATTGAATAGAGGATACAGGGAAGTAGGACGCGGCAGCAATGATACAGGGAAGTAGGACGCGGAAGCGATGATCCACCGCTACCTCTCTTGTTGGATAACCAGCTTGAGGTTCTTCTTGCACTTAGATTTGGAGCATGTACTAGCATCCCTTCACCTTATTCAAAAATATGTCAGAGGAACAATAATCAATTTTTCTACTCACTTTTTACCAGACCATGTTTTGTAATGACCAAAAATGATTCCTTTTCCATGCCATAAACCATCATGCGCTTCAGGTGGGTAGTACAGACCTTTTGTTTTCATTGGTATTCGCCTCTCTGGGTCGAAACCTTCCAATGAACCCTTGGGGTAAAAGAATCCTTTACGCTTAGCCACGCCTCCTCGTTTATCTCTTATTATGCCTTCTGGCTCTGGTGGGTAATACCATCCTCTGTAATAGCCACGAAATTTAGCAAGAGAATTGAAAACTCTTCCAAGTGACACCATGTTTTTGCAAGGGACTCTTTTAGCGAGGTTGCAAAAACGAGGCCGAGATATTAGCCAATTCGAGGTAGTGACGTCAAAGGTATTTGATATTTCAAAAATAGAGGTTGAAATAATTGGAGAAAAGACAAAAACTGACAGTTCTAAATAAGAAGGCATTTTTCTGATTTTGCACCAATTTCTGCTGCAACCCTAATAGCCAAAACTTAACTGTATATTAATTACTCCTGTAGTTTTTACCGAACAACATTAAAACGAGGTCATAGGAACGGAGTGGTTAGCAACCAAAATGGTGGACATAAACAAGAGGCGAGAAATGAACAGCTGACTTGGAATTTTGCACGTTTGCAAGAAATGGCCTAGCCGATGCAAGCAGAAGTTAATAAATCGATTTAAAAAATTGCTGTAGAAGTTTGCATATCAGTAAAAACGGCACGATCATGTGTGACCGGGGGGTTCTAGTTGCCTAACGTGAAGAAATTTCATACCTACCCTTCATTAATTCATTGCAGATTCAAGTGATGTAGAGTTTTTGTGTATTTTCCTATCAAACTGATAAAACCATGAGCAAATCAATGTTTACAAGTAATGCTGAATCAGTAAAGATCAAGAAGGAATTGAAAGGTTTGATGAAAGGGTCCAAGGAAGAGTATCGTAATGCAACTACTCCAGAGAAGGAAGCACTTCAAGCTGATCTGGGGCTACAGCCAAAAACTATCCCTGCAAGCATCGTCCTAAAAGGAAAAGAAGTGCTTAATGTTTCAGGTAAACAACGAAGAGGATCAAGCGGAAAAAGTGCTGGGAAGAGAAATACATCCAGAAGTGTGGCTGCCTTATCTTCAACTGATGTAGATAGGAAAGATGGACAGAAGGAAGTTGGAAGTACTGTTGCAGATATTGAAAGAAAGGGAGTTGTCACGTTGAATGTAGTTATGAAAGGAGAATCTGCATTAAGACCTGAAAAAGAGAAATCTGGAGAAACTCAACTGCTAAAAGAAGATGTTGGGGTATGATGGAGTTAAACTGCACTAAATTTTCATAAAGAAATCTGCAGGCTAGATTTTATGTTCGAAATTTTGATTATATCTTTATTCATAATTTCCATTAATCAAATTGATGATAAATCTTTATCATCTCAGATATGCTTGGTGTAAAATGGGGGGGGGGGGCTTGCTCCTTGATTAGTCTACCTATTGAGTGAGCTCCTCCTTAGAAATTCAACAAACTTCAATTTATGCTAAATACTTTTATATTTATATTTATGTTTATCTACTGTAAATACATTTAATTAGTTGAATTGTTGTTATGATTGTAATTGTATTTCAATATTGTTAGTTAGTTTAGTTTAGTTGAATTTTGAATAAATGAATGAAATGAAATGAAAATGTGAATGTTATTTGCAAATGCTTGGGGTAAAATATGAATATATGAATGTTATTGCAACTTTTATCTGATTCTCATTTCTTTTCAAGGCATTTCAAGACTTTGGCGATCTTTTTTCTCAGTTGTTGCTGACTGATGAGCCCCTTAACAACAATAAGCCAGCAATCATTGCAGCAACAAAAACAACAAAAAGCATGTCAATAGCTACCAGAAAACCTAAGCCAAAGAAGTACGAACCTCCTAAAAAGCTTGTGCCAAGGAAGAAATTAGCAACACCAACAAAGTTAGTTTTTGTTTTTGGTTCAAATTGTTACGAATATAAGACTGTTTTCCATCACAACCCATCTCTTAAATCATTAGGCTTTTCTCATTACTCATTCTTGTTATAATTTCTCACCTTCAATATTATTTACATTAATTGCACCTTTTTACAGGAAAACAGGCTCTGGTGATAATGTTAATGCTCTAAATGCAGTGGAAAGGATGAATGATCCACAATTATCTGCAATCAATATTTCTGTGGAGAGGAATTTGACTTTTGATGACTTGGATGAAGAATTTTATGAAATTTTGAGACGAAAATTAAAGATGGATGTAAAAGAAAGTAAACTTTCAGAAGATGCTCAAGATGATGATCTGGAAAAACCTGATGTGAAACCAGACCAGAGAGATGAAAATGAAGAACACATTAGATCTGGAAAAGCTAAAATTGATGAAAAAGAGGAAGTGGTGAAAGAAAATGAAGCAAGTGTTAATTTGTTGCCAAGCAAAGAGGCAGTGTTGAATGTTCAAGGGGAGGTTGGTGATGATTCTCAGGCATCTGTTACGGAGAGAGATGATAAAACGGAGCAAATAACCAAGTTTCCTACATCAGGTAAGATACAATTATAAGTTCACTGAGAGATTGATACTAAGCAAACATTTCTACAAATCTCAAGAAACGATTGAAGAAAAGTGAATTGCATGCCTGCACAAGTGATCACCACCTATAGATTAAATCTTCTTTTTAGCCAGAATTGGTTAATATTTTCTGATAAGATAAGGATCATGATGCTATCCTTCACACTTTGAAAGAGTCTTAGAGGGTAAAATAACAGGTTGCTATAAATTTCCATGCATTTTGCCTCTTTCTTGCTATTATAATTTTTTCTAGATACAGAAGGCACCAAAGTTGATGAGGGTGATATCTCAAATGGTTCTAAAATTCAAGACAGTAAAGAAGAAGAAGAACAGAAAACATCATATGAGGCCATGGAAACTGAAAGAATATCAGGGAAATTGATATTTGCAGCCAATAAGGCAATAACCCAAGGTGAAGCTGGAGCAGATAAAGATTTGGATTATGAACATTTTACAGACAAGGAAGCCGCAATCAAGGTTTTGCTTATTATCCACTCATTGACTATAAATGTGTTATTGCTTATAGTTAAATACTCTAGATTCTTTTTGTTCTCCTTTTTATAATGTCATGGCAAGAATTGAGAATTACTTGTTAATCTTAGGCATTGTCGTTATCAATTGAAATATCAAATGAAGATATTGTAAATATTATTGGTGAAAAGGCATCAGCATCAGAGAGGCCAGTGGTATTACCAACAAACAGTACTGCATTTGTTTCTAAAGATGCATTGCATTATATTGCAAGACAAAGGAGGAAATCATTTCTAACATCTTGGACTAAACCTAAATCGATAAAGGTTTGCTTTACTTTGTATTTCTGTTTCTTTCTGCTTCACCATATTTTAAGTGCACATCTTTCCAAAATCATCAGAAAGTAAAACCAAGTTGAGTAATGATATTATTATGATATTAAAATTTGATACAGAAGTAATCACTCCTTGCAACTAAATATACACAAATAGAAATAGATAACAACGTAGAGAGTTTTTCGTTGCCTTGAAGATGGATTGTGTATAACTGATTCTAACTTCATGAAGTCAATAATCTGACATCTTGCATACACAACAGAAGTAAAAAGAAATAAGCTGGCATTAGTAGCACATTTTCTGTTTTGAGGCTTTTTATAAGTAGCAGAAGTACAATTCCATCCTTCCATCTTCCTTTCATTTCATACAGTCATTTTATATCTTTATAATTTCAGTCGCAAAGCACAGGAATGGCACCACCGTCAAACATCCATCATTTTTGTACTTCTGTTCCTGCAATTCAGTTACCAGATCACATGAAAAGCATTTCCAGGCATCACCACGCATCAGACAGATACGCTTTTCTCAAGGCTTCAAATACCGATAAGGTATTATTACTTTTACTAAACTTTTTTAGACTCATTATGATATTGCGACAATCGTGTATTTTCTTCTTCATTCATCATGCTTAATTTCTTCTTGCCTTTGCTCTCATAGCACCTGTTCATCCTCCTTATTTTTCACTTTCTTTTTTTCTTCTTTATTATTCATCATCTTCATTTTTCTTTGATTTGGTTCACCTTCTCAGTCTTCTTCAATTCACCTTCTCACTTTCTCTCACTAGTTATTCTGCTACTTTCTCCATTTTTCGTCTCGTTTGATTTTTGTCTTTCGTTGCACTTCCGTTTCTTCTTCATCGTCGTCAACTTCAAACTTCACTTCAACTTCCACCTGTTTACCGATGTTTCATATACTCTCTGTACTCGATCTTATCAAGGGTCTTATGAGATCAGAATCAGACATCACGCCACGGGAGACTAAGGAAAACTCTGGTGAAGACATTGAACCTCGAATTCTTGCGATGATAGAAGAGAGAGAAAAACCAACAGAGGATGAGAAAAGGCTGACAGATTTAGCATCAAAAATTCTCGAAGATGCATTGAAGCAATCTGATGAGACTAAAGCCGAACGAACTTTCATGAAACTTCAGAATATAATCAATCAACTGGTTAGTTATTCCCCTCTAATTGATTGCCAATTGTGTTTATTTTTCTTTTGTAGCAGAATAATTTTTAAATCCTTTGATTAACAACTCTATGATTAAGCAGATGCCTTTATTTATTCATTAAACCCAAATTATTTGCTAAATTTAACAACGTTCTTCAATTATACATCTCTTTGGTTTTTATTTTTCTTCTTATCATCGTTTTTTCTTCCAGTTTGACGAAAGTGATGATCCTGTTCTTCAAGTTGGCGGTCGAAAAATGGAACTTAAGAATGACGAAACAAGGTTGAATTGTCTTTTAATTACATTTTGAAATCTTCACCGCATGAACTGTTTACTGCTCTATTGTTAATCAAGTGTACATAGTATGAGAGAGCTGTTTTTCAGCCAAGAATATCTTTCTACTTTGCCTCTCTACCTTTTAATCATGATGTTATATCCTCTATATTTTAATGTTGATCTAATTGGTTCCCTTAGATTATACTGGACACCTGCTCCACCAAAATTTGATTTACCTCCTGATGCCGTGAAGGGGCAATTGATACCCAAATACCAGGGAAGCAGCGACGTTGCTGCAGAAGAGTTTGAAATGAATGATGTCATAAATGAAGAAGTTGAAGAAGAATCAAGCTCAGAAGATGATGCTGAACAAGAAGATTCGGCTAAATTTAGACAAAGGTAGTGGCAGTCAATGAAGATACTTATAAAACGCTTGCTTTGTGAGCTGGGAGTAATAATTTATGAATGCCAGATACTAATTGTCTCTAAAGACTTTTACTTTTGATCTTTGAAATTTGAGCTTTGGCATTTGATCTTTGATTGTTGAAATTTGACCTTTAACTGAGTTCAAAGGTCAAAAAATTACTTAATGATGTTGTTCTTGATGTATATTTTAGAATAATACAAAGAGCCCATGGTTCCGCATCAATCAAACGAAAGAGAGAAAGAGAAGATGAAAAAAAGAAGATGACAAGTGAAAATGATGGAGCTGGAGAAGATTCAGAAGAAATTGAAGATCAGCCAAGAGGTAGATAATAACAGTTTACATGAAATTCATGTGCTTTAGAGTGTTTGAGGGCATTGACAACACACTGAGTGATCAACAATCAAGATACGCAGATACTGTGAAGGAACAATTAGATTATTTGATAAGCATTGCACACAACCAAATCTCAAGGAGGGAAAGTGTTTTGCCAACAGTTTAGAGCAAGACACTGAAGGAAGGAGTAAAGCCATGAATAAATAAGAGAATAAAAAAGGTGAAGGAACAGAGAGCTATTTAAGTGGATAAATTTATGAATTGATTATTAAATGCATGAATCAGTGAGTGAGTGGATGAATAAACGGATGAATAAAGTCATTGTTGGGACTGCGAACATGAAATGATTTTAATGTTACGAGGTTAAAGCCTTCCCGTTGTTTGTAGCACCACCTGGTTTGCAATCGGTTTCCGAAATGCGAAGAATGATGGCAAAACTACGTGAAGGAAAAGCGAACAAAGAAGAAAGAGAAGAAGAAGAAGAAAGAGTGAAGAATTCTTCGCTAGAATTTTGTGCTGATGCGCCAAGAAGGTTTGAGTCAGGTTTATTGAACCAAGTTTTATGCTGCATTGCAATTCATCATTGATCAGAGCATTTGCATACAAAGCCAAAGGTCACAGGGTCAAAGGTCTTATCACAGTCGTCTGAATTTCTCATATTTAGTCTCATTTCTATATATTTGCGTGGTTCGATGGAGAATATTTTGGTCTCTAAATCAATACTTTGTTATTTGTCAATCATAAACTCTAAAGAAATGTTTACGACTTTTTCACATCAATTCTTTTTCATTGTTTTTTGCTCTTTAGGAGAACTGTATCGCAGCCCGTAATTACGATGTCTCGCTCGGATTTTCAAAAATTTGAATCTGATTATGACGTCACAGCTGAAGAGGTAAGCTTTGATTTTGACAGTACCTTCTATTATCTGTGATTGCAAAAGTTTCATGTGATGTTGATACTAAGTATATGCTTCCATAATCACAATTATATGATTGTGAGCTTGCCTCAGCACTGTTCAAGGTGCATTTCCTTTGCTAACAGTTTCGTAGCCTGTGAAGCCTATCGCCTTGGTAGTAACCGACCATATTGGTCATTAGAGAAAGCAATGCCGGCCAAACCATCATAGAAAACATAAAGCAAGATTTTAAAGTAGAATTTCTCGATTTTGTAGCTTGAGGCTCAATCTAAAAAGATGATAGAAATGAAAGAGGAAATCTTGAATCAAGGAACTGAGATTGGAGATCAGATTATTACCAAGATTGAGTCATCTATAGTCGCAGAAATGGTGAGTACTTAGATAATTGATTTTAAGTTTTAAATTATTCTGAGTAATAGGATACAAAATACAAAATCTGAATTATTCATTTACATTGAATAACAGCCTAAATATCTAAGCTGATATGCAACAACATGCAAAACGTTTCGCTCATTGCTACTATTTCATGTTCAAGAATGTTTTATGCATCTGATCATCATGATATAAACAATTCTGCTCTGGTTTGTGAGCCTAATTTTACATCCTTCAATGCATAAAAACTATTTTACTGATTAATATTCGGATGATATGTCATTATCAGTAACCTGGAGTCCTTCATATGTTTTTAGAACATCAAGGATACAGAAAAAGTTGATGATGCATTGACTGAATCCAATCTCACTTATGATGCAAATAATGGTATTTAAATTTTTCATTTTTTTGGCCTTTTATAACTAACTGTTGCAAGAAATCAACCTGCTTTTCTACAAACATGAACATTGTGATTCCAACACTAACAAATAACGTGTTTTTTGACATTATATCTTTTTCTGGGCAGCATTCTTTGCTGAATCTGTGTTCATATCCTTTTATTCATGTTGCTTACAGATAGCATCAAGGTAACAAGTGACAGCATTTCAAGGCGAGACACAAAGAGTAGTTTGGCATCTAAAAGGCTTTCTACAAAACTCAGTCGGTATGGTGCTCAGCATTTAATTCTCTTTATATACAAATAACACTTTTATACCACGGTTACTATGGAATTTAACTTTTGAAATAAGAAATGATTGTATAATAAATTGCTGTACAAACCTGACAGTACTTGAAGTATTTTAGTTATGTCGGGTATGAAAATTTTCTCCACTAAAAATCCAATTCTTTTTTGCAACTCCAGCTGGTATCTGGAAGACAAATCTAGATCAAAGCTTTCAATTTCAAAGTACATAATGAGATAGGTGAAATGTCATTTATGTTAATAAAAAACATGAAATGAACTTCCTGACATTGCGCTAATAGAGTTTTGTAGTGCTAAGCCGTTCTTTGTCACTTTTATTTTTCAGAAGGCCTAAACGCAGATTGCCTAAAATTGCAAGTCCAGATCCTGTAAGTTATGAAAGTTATAAAAATGATGACATTGTCTGATTTCTATTTAAGTAATCGTAAACGTTTTTTTTTTCATTTACTACAGACATTTTAGCTTTGATTCAGTATGAGCGGGTTCCAAATAAATTGAGAAACCTAATTTGTGATTAATGCAAATACTATTTTTTATGTTTGAAAGGAACGCCAAAAGAAAATACAAGAATTTGTTGACAGACCAGCTCAAAAAATCAAAAGGTATCTCAATCATGTATCTTTAACATTTTAATGAATGTAAACAGTCTTTAAGATTATAATGAACTATGGTATATTATTTAGTTACCTTTTAATGCTAGACAGTGGTTATTACATATTGTATTTTTGTTATATTGTAAGTGATATTTCAACTTTGATGAAGTTAAATTTCATTTAGATCTGTTTCGTTGGATGATTTTTCAAAAGCTTTGAGGTTCCAAAGGTAAGAATTGATCTTAATAATAATGAACTTTCATATTTTTTTTTTGTTTTTTTTGTTTTTTTTTATATTCCAATAAAATACTACAATACATAAAGAAAAAAAATAAAACTTTGAAAAAAAAAAAATAAAACTTAAAAAAAAACTTTCATATCTAAATGAATAATCTACATTGAAGATATCTTGCTTATTTTAATGTTGAGTTCTACATATCGAATGATTTAATGAGCCCAATAAAACGCTGTTAATGTTTATTATTATAGCAACTTACATCGCAGTAATAGTTTGAGCATTAATCTGGACTTTGACAAAGAAATTGGCCATAAATTCAACAAGTAAGTAGCAAGATATTGATTTAATTTACGCCTTCGAAATGTTACTGAAAACTAGATTACAATTTGATCTCTGGGCCCAATATTTGACTATATAATTGGATCTCTGGGCCCAAGAATGTATTGACAATAACCATCGTTGTCTTTTTGTTACAGAGAAAGTGGTGACATGTTTTTCTGGACCAAAGATGAGTACTGGTACAAATGGTTGGATGAAGTTTATCCACCAAGCGTGCAATCAGGTTAGTGATATTACCATCCAACTTTAAAATCATTGCATAACTAACAGCGTCAATGAATTTTAGTATTAATAAGTCAATAAAAGTAAATGACATTTGCAATTTCATCAATTGTAGGATCAACTTTGACCAATCCTTTCTTAGCTTTTTATCTTGATCAGTAATTTCATTAATTACAGTTTCATCTTTCCATAGAACAAGAAGAACTACCAGAAGTAAAACCGTAAGTAAATATTTTGTCTGCGCAGCAATTGCAACATTTGAAATTGATTTCTTTTAGGTTTTATAATGTTCTAGATCTTCTGGTAATATTTCCTAAGGATATCAGTAACTGAAAATGAAATATGTTGATGTATTAAAAGAAATGTAATTTTATCAATGCAATCTTGAGAAAATTTGTAATTGATTTCAGTGAAAGTGAGTCAAATTTTGACGAAGATATTTTAAAACAAATTGATGTAATTGAGTCACCATTACAAAATGAAATTTATCAGGTTTGGTATTTTTGCCAGTTTTATACTTCATTCTTAATTGATAGATTAATTGATTGATTGATTGATTGATTGATTGATTGTTCATTGATTGATTAATTATTGTTGATTGCTTGAGTAAAACAGTGATTGATTGATTTATCAAATCATTGATTGTTGATTATTTCATTGATTCATCGACAGTACGGTTTGTTGATCAAGTGATTGATTAGATGATTTCTTCATTGATCGATTAATTAACTTGTTCTTTGAAATCTTGATTCCACAAGCTAGTGATTTAGTGATTGTGTAATTCAATGGTAAAGCGATTCGCTGATTAATCAATCGATATTTTTCTTGTTTCATTTTAGCTTTTACTAAATGAGATTGATTCGATGACATTGTTGATTAATTCAACTGAAGCAACTGAAACATTAGCAATCCATCTTTGCAGAAGAGGAGCTTGCCATCGCAAGGTATCATTTATTTTTTATCTTAATTGTTATTGGAATAAACATTACAAGAATCATGTTGGATTTTTCTTAAAAACTCATTTTCTCCTTTTAGATTGGAGATCTGAAACGAGCCAAAGACGATCTTGAGAGGTTAGATATTCTTTCACAAGTTGATATCTTCTCCTGCTTCTTGAGCACTTGATTTATATCAATTTCGCTGCTGTTATGAAATAGTCCTTTATGATTCTGCAACAGTTTTGTTTGGCATGAAGATCCTTCAATTATATTCATTGTTGAATATTGTCTTATTGCATAGATCAATTGAACTGGAACCGAAACTCATTGATGCATATTGGCATAGACATTTGCTGCATTTACTCCAAGGCAACTCAAAGGTAAAGATCAATAATGATTTACTAAAATCAGTTAAAAATGAATAGAGTTATATGATATGTCCTATAACTTTTAAAAAAGTGTGTCATATCCCTCTTGTTATATCGTTAGATATGATTATACCTTCCTGTTTCTTATTAACGTTTTATCACGCAAAATTAACACACCACACAAATCTTAAGAAAGGTTTGTGGTTAAAGAAATGAAGACATTTTTGATAACTTGCATTTTTCTTATAACTTACCTGTTCTCTTGTATATTTTAATGTTATATCTTTAATGTTATATTTTTCACCAACTAGTTTAAAACTTCGCTTTTGCTATCAAATGTACCACCTATGCTACGTTTTTATAACTGTATTAATGCTAAAATTAAACAGATTGAATTTTCATTTTCTTTGCCTTTACAGAAAGCACTTGCTGACCTGGATTACATTCTTAACCATAACACAAAGCATGTTGGTGCTTATAGATCAAGGTTGGTAAGACGCTCAGTTAAACTCAATTTACTTTGATAGTTTTAATGTAAGCATTCGTTGAATTCATTCTGCATAATTCTAAAATAAAAGGTCAATAATACTTTGCTTTATTTCTCTGAGTGGTTGCAATTTCGAAAATTTGACTTAACAGAAGACATTATTGCTCTTGAGAAAAGAGTTATCATCAACTGCCTTTCTTCAAAAACGAGTACAAGTGAGTAGATGGGGTTTAATAATCTCTGGATGAGCACTGCTACATGCCATTGTATATTTGATGTGCTGAGGTATTACATTAGAAGTTATCTCTTCTTCCTTCATGGATGTTTTTCATTTCTTTGTAGAGCTGAATTATATAAGAAGAAAGGAGATTTGACAGCAGCGATATTCAATTACTCACAGGTAACTAGTCGCTTCCTTTTAATGGTTTACATCGAAAATTACATCATTTTTTGCAATGAAATCTTTAATATGTTAGAATTAAAAGAACAAGAATTGCATTTAACGATTTATAGAAATTGTTTGTCATCTAAGTTAACTGGTTGAATTTTTCAAGTGTCTTGGATTTCTTCAATTCATAAACAATGATAATAAATCGCAGAAATTTTTGTCTCATTCAACTTCGGATGCATAATGGATATCTGCTTTTTTAGGCAATAAGACTCAGACCAAAAAATCCTGATGTTTATTATGAAAGAGCGTACATGTTTGAACAGGTAAATTTTGATTATTTTTATGAGATTCAAAGACAAGAATCTTCAGTGCGGTTTATTGTATTTGTTGTTAATATCAGCTTCTATTTAGATAAGATATAGCTATGCAATGTTTGGTCAATATCACACTTGCATCTTCTTTTAAATGTGACTTGGAAACGAAATCTGCAAATGCATGGCTGCTGGAGTCAGCAGATCAGAGGTTAAGGAGCTTGAGAAAGAGTCTAATGTTGACTCTTCCATGGTAGTGGAAACGTAGCGACACTGATCAGAGCATCAACCATCTGCCATTCAATTTTAGGTGCATATGTTACCTAACTTTCTTTTTTTTTGTTTTCCAGCGTGGTGACATTCTGTTGGCACTTGAAGATTTCAAAGAAGCAACTATTTTACAACCAAGTAGAACAGAAGGGATAAGAAATATTGGATTATACCATTTCGAGAATAGGTTTGGCATATTTTGATGTTTATGCATGATTCCACAAATTGATTCAATGGTTAATTGATTAAATGATTGAATGATTGATTAATTGATTGATTGATTGATGATTAATTGATTGATTAATTAATTGATTGATTGATTAATTGATTAATTAATTGGTTGATCGATTGATTGGTTGATTAATTGATTGATTGATTAATTGATTGATTGATTAATTGATTGATTGATTGATTAATTGATTGATTGATTTATTGATTGATTGATTAATTGATTGATTGATTAATTGATCGATTGATTAATTGATCGTTTGATTGATTGATTGATTAATTGATCGATTGATTAATTGATCGATTGATTAATTGATCGTTTGATTGATTGATTGATTAATTGATCGATTGATTAATTGATCGTTTGATTGATTGATTGATTGATTGATTAATTGATTAATTGATCGATTGATCGATTGATTAATTGATCGTTTGATTGATTGATTGATTAATTGATTGATTGATTAATTGATCGATTGATTGGTTGATTGATTGATTGATCAATTGATTGGATGATTAATCACTTAGTTTTTTATTTGTTTCAGATCTTGGACAGCAGCGGTCAATGATTTCACTGCATTATTAGCACAAGAACCATACAACGAAGATGCCTATACATATAGAGGAAGGGCATTTGCAAAACTGGTTCGTGTCTTAATATTTATTCCTAGCAATTTCTTTTGGTCATGTTTGTTAAGGTCTAGCACAACCACTTTAACCTTTTAAACCACAACATGCATTTGATGCTTGCTATCCAATCTATACCAGGTTAATTGCTCTACATATTGCATCCGAAATGATTCCATCTTTACTCTCATATCATTTAAATTTTGGTATACATCTGTAAATTGAACTACTCTATTTCTAGACACAATACCAAAATGCTTTGCAGGACATTTCAACTGCAATTCACCTAAATCCTAGCAACAGTGTTGCTTTCTATTTTCGAGGCTGTCTCCTCCGCAAGTAAGTGGCAAATGTCTATTACTTTCATACTAGCCTAACAGTTCAGCTAGAATCTTCAAATTACTTACATACTAGCCTAACAGTTCAAGAATCTTACATACTAGCCTAATCTTCAAATTCAAGAAAAGTTGTTAACTTTTTCCGGACAAAAACATACCGGACGGAATCCAGTTCCAATCAGAATCCAGTTCCAATCAGAGTTCAATTGATACACTTCGTAATGATATAAAATGATCAGATAATTAAATAAATTTTTTGCTGAACAGGTCATCCCAAAGACAATCATTACAAGACCTTAGTACATCAATACTTCTGGATGATTCGGCTGCAAATGTAAATGCGTATCTTCATCGTGGTATATTGTACACCGAAATGAAAAGGTAACATTTCCTATATGATTAAATCTGCCTATTCATTCATAACAGGGTTTGATTGGATTCTTGAGCACATGGCGAAGAAAGCATTATAATTCTAGATATAAAATTCAAGATTGCCTTTAGAATTATTTACATCATTGTTGATAATGCCTTCGTAATTCAAAGGTTATTCAAACCGTCTATGGACACCAGGCTATTACTACGTGCATTATAGTTCGTTGTTATTTTTCAATTTTCAAATATTTATCTGCAGATGGGAAGAAGCGATGTTTGATTTTGAGACTTCATTACGACTGAATCCGCAAATGCCAGCAGCTCATGTCAACTTGGGCCTTATTCATATGACTAAAATGAACAACCCTCATATGTAAGTATCAACATCAGTGAACTTGATTCTTTGATCAATAGATCGATTGATTGATTGATTGATTGATTGATTGACTGATTGATTTATTGATTGATTAATTGATCAATAGATCGATTGATTGATTGATTGATTGATTGATTGATTGATTGATCGATTGATTGATTGATTGATCAATAGATCGATCGATTGATTGATTGATTGATTGATTGATTGATTGATTGATTGATTGAACCTCTGATGAACTGGTCGATTGATTGATTCATCGATTCATTGATGATTAATGACTTTTTATGAATGATACAAAGTGATAAAAGTAAATCTGATTAAAACTCTGATCATAGATCAGTAGAATTCTCACTCATCCAGGCCCCCCCTCTAGGGATTGCTCGATTGGATAATTGATTGAATTGAATGATTGATTGATTTGTGATCCTTTGATACATGTTTATGATTTGGTTTTTTATTCACAGGGCAGTCAGACGATTCAATATTGCTATAAGAGTAGACCCAACTTACGTCCGTGCATACATATGCAGAGCAGAAGCTAATCAAATGCTTCACAGTGTGAGTCGATTTTACTGGATAACTTGCAATTGGACGTAATGATAATCAGGGGTGGTGACAGAGGGGGAACAGGGGGCTGTAGCCCCCTCATCGGGGAGTGTTAGCCCCCCCCCCATCGGGGAAAAAATTCGTGGCTGTCGGGGAATTTTTGACGAAAAATTGCGTTCTAATGCACAGAAAGATACCCTCTATTCTGTAATTAAGCCCCCCTGTCGGGGAACCCAGCCCCCACCGTCGGGCAAATCCTGGCGCCACCCCTGATGATAATGCAACAGTAACGACGATTTAATCAGCTTTAACTCGAGTGATAAGCCATGCACAGGCTTGTGTTATGGTGAGTGGAGCGAGGTCCGGGGGTACCCCCGGAAAAAATTTTTCCCACGACACTTCAGACTGGCTTAGAACAAGGCAGATTTTGGTTTCTAACCAAATTTTAAAGTCGCCCCAAATCTATTTCTTCATCTGTAATAAGTCTATCTGAAAGTAACACATCATATCACGTGACATTGGTTAATTATCACGTGGAAGATTAGGCATGATAAAAAGATATCACGTGCGAAAGTGAACATATCACATTCATAAAAAAACTGGCAGCATAATCAACACTAAAACCAAATCACCAACCAAATGTCAAAAACAGATTAAATTTTGTAATCCTCATTCAGTATTACCAGAGTTGCTCTTGACGGGACTGACTTTCATGTAATTTTTTTAGATAAAAGAAGCGATTTTGGATTACACAAGAGCCATTCATCTGCAACCAGACGTTACCGAATATAGGATGACACGGGTAACAACCCTTAGCTACCAATTTATAGCCTTTCTAGTGAAAAACAGCTTTGATAAAAAAATTTCGATTTATATACTTCAATAGAAACTACAAAAAGTAATATATTTTTCTTTCTTTCTCTAGGGTAAGCTGCTGATGGAATATGGAAAATTTGATCTTGCTAGTTATCATATCAAGTAAGTCACAAATTAAAATACTTGTGTCACTAAGTGCTGTTATGAGGGGCTTTAAGCACGCCCTATACCCAACCACCCAATAGCCTTGCCCTTTATCTACTTGTACGTCTACCTAATCATTTTCGTATCAAAGGCAGCATCATGCATAGGATCAGTGGAATCAGGAAGTAAAGGGGGCATTTTGAGAAAGGAGCATCTGGAACAGGGGGAATCTCTATAAAATGGTCATCTCTAAAAAAATGATCAGTTCCCCAGAGTTGTAAAATGGTCATCAAGAAAAGAGGTATTTTCTAAAAATTGTAGGGACTTGCCTCTGACACCCCTCCCACAGATCAAACGCCCCTTGTGTCATGGTACTCACTGTAGAATGTCATGGTACTCACTGAAATCTACTTGAGTCGCAATTGATTTTCTGTCCCATGCTTCCATTGTATTTGTCTTCACAGCCATGATTTTTATTTAGACAATGTGCAGCAATGGGCAAAGGCAGTGCAACATCAACAACACAGCAAGCAGCAGTGTTATCATTCCTAAAGAACCATAAACAAGTATGGTTAAATCATGAATTTTAATTTAATATAATATTTTTTTCATTAGTATTCCAGAAGTATTTTTTCAAAATTTTTATTACCAAGGGAGTGAGCCAGGCCCCCTTCCGTCAAGCAGGAATCGACGGTACTCCCCTGGAAAATTTTTCCCACGACACTTCAGACTGGCTTAGAACAAGGCAGATTTGGGTTTCTAACCACATTTCAAAGTTGTCTCAAATCTATTTCTTCATCTGTAATAAGTCTATCTGAAAGTAAAATAGACTTAAAACAATGAGAATGAGACAAATAAATCAACTTCTGAAATATCTATTTAGTCTTCAATGTAGATTGCTGTTGGTTAATCATGACACCCGCTTTTGGGTAACACAGATTTAATAACAAATGGTAATATTTCCCATAGGCCATTGAAATTATTGAGAGATCAGTCAAGATTAAACATCTGCCCCAACTTTATATTTTGCTTGGAAAGACAAAAATGAAAGCAAAGATGTTAAGTGAAGCGATTGAAAGCTTTGGAAATGCATTGAAAATTATGGTAAATACTTACATCTCTAAAACGTATTTTATTTAACTTTCTCACTCAGCTAATGTACATCAAAGTAAAACACTTCAAGTGGCGCCAAAACTTCTTGGAATTTTGGCGCCAATGTACTTTAGATTTTAACGCGCCAAAATCTGATTCACTTTTTGTGAGTTTAGGCGCCAAACTTTAAGGATTTTTGTAGCAAATGTGGCGCCAAAACTTCTTGGAATTTTGGCGCCAATGTACTTTAGATTTTAACGCGCCAAAATCTGTTTCACTTTTTGTGAGTATAGGCGCCAAACTTTATGGATTTGTGTTGCAAACGTGGCGCCAAAACTCTCTTGAATTCTTGGCGCGAAATTTTCTACGCAAACTATGTCTGCCTGTTACGGTGACAAGATTTGTGGATATGGTACTCAATTGCACTTTTTAGTAGACGCCTGTCACAAGGGGATGTAGCCAAAAGGGGAGATGAAGGGGAAGGGGTTGTCAGAAGCAGTGGAATTGTCTGCTAAATGAGAATATCTGTAGGTTAACTAAAATTGTTTTCTCAGCAATGCTGAATGCTTGTCAGCAAGGTTAAGGAAACCCCCCTCTTTTCAAGGAATCTGGTAATCCCTGCTGCACCCTTTGCAAATTTTCTTGTCTTCGCCCATGCCCCACGTTGCCTAATGGATATGAAATAAAACCAGCCTATATTAAAAATGACGAGGCTACGCTTGTGTGTGCTTGGCATGTGTTATTTGTTAATTGTTCCAGAATTTAATGTAAATATTTTTCCTAGAAACCATGGGATGAGAAATCTGAATGGCCTCTTTCTGCAGCCGAGGTTTACTACTTGATTGGCATGGCGCATACCGATCTTGTCAATCACAGCAGTGCACTTGAAGCATTCAATAATGCATTGAAAATCAATCCAGAATATTCCAAGGTATGATCATCGTAATCAAGCAGTTAATGATTTCATGATTAATCTATAAGAAATAGTGATTTTGGTTAGACTTAGGAGTGCAGGATTGAACACTTGAAAGAAAAGGAAGAAAAGCATGGGAATAAAGGGGCAAAGCAATAGGAAATGAAAAGATGCTCCAAATTATCTACAGACAGGACGGTCAAACCTACCCCTTGCAAAATCCTTACGGTTCATCATGTCCACTATCATTTTAAATCAGGGACTGAGATAGAACTTTTTGCTTGGGGGGGGGGTGGGGCGAGAAAGTCAAGCGAGCCAAAATTTTTTAGGTGGGTCCGGAGGTATTCACCGGGAGAAATTTTTCTCACGACCCTTCAGGTTGGCCTAAAGCAAGTCAGATTTTGGTCTCTAACCACATTTAAGAGTTGCCCCAAATCTACTTCTTCATCTGTAATAAGTCTATCTGAAAGCAAAATAGACTTTAGACAATGAGAATCAGCCAGATAAATCAACCTCTGAACATTTTTTTTCTAGGGGGGGGGGTGTTTTTAAATGTGTTTTGATTGGAACAAAACACCAATATAAAGTTTTCTAATTCTTTTTTCCAGGCCTATTACCAACGCGGCCTCACAAAAATGAAACTACGTCACGCAAAGGCCGTTCAAGACTTCAACCGAGCATTAGCCTATAACCCGAAATTTTTCCAGGTATTCCCTTAACATTCTAAGCATTTGATGCTTCTCTTAAAAATTAATTTCAATGCTGTTTTCTTTTGTGAATTCAGCTCATGATATTCAATGTAAATAACAGTGTCTTTAAATCCCCAAGAACTGGAATCTGGCTCACCCCCTGTATCATATTAAGGCGTGGTGACCCTTACATTCCCTGGAATATTGTCACAGTTCCTCTTTTTGCTTTTTGAAGTTTCTATTTCTTCTTCAGACATCCCTTCTCCTCCATCTTTCCTCGCATTTTTTCCTTTTTCTACCTCTCTAACAATGCTTTCCACCCTCAGTCCCGCGTTGGATCTTTAGTCAATTAAATGGCTTCATTTAAAAACTTCCGTAATGTATAGTCACGTTTTTGTGCTTACTCGCTGGCTCAGACCTCGATGTAAATCTGCTTTGCAATGTTTCAAAGTACATTAAGTTAAGAACAAGGATTCACTATGTCCAATGTTACAAACACTTATAGTTTTAAATGAATCGAAATGGGGTAACATATCAAAGCTGTCATAATGAAATGAATTAGACGAGATGATCTCATCTAAATCCTTTTTGCTTGTCACAAAGACGCTTTTCATTCTGATAAGTTCTGATCTAACGTCATGTATCATGTTTTGGCGCCGTTATCTCCTCCTACCTAACATTACACTTCGTTATCCATTCATTAATCTTATTTTCTTTCCTTTTCCATTCTTTATTGTTGATTTGTTTTAAGGCATAGCAAAAAAATAACATCCAACGGTTGTGGAAAATTCAAAACATTGCCAGTTTAATTAGAGAAGAAGCGCATGTGAAGAGTTTAAAAGATGTGCCCAATATTCATTCTGCCTAGCACCTCTTGTTTGGTCGACCTTTTCCAATAAAAGGGCGTGGTTTGGGTGGGGTATTATTTTTAAATTGTTTTCAGCAATCTTTTGTACTGATATGGAGAAATACCAAGTTAATATAAGATACTAAATGTTGATACTTGTTAAGGATCAACACTAACATGAAACTTCTGAAAAAAAATAGCGGAATCACATTTATGCTGTTATGAGTAACCTACCCTTTAGGCACACGAATAAACGGCAACAGTGTCTTTTACCAGTCTTATCATTGAATTGAATGGTTAAATTGAAGTGACTGAATCAATTTGCAGGCTTATCTGAGCAGAGCAGAATACTACGGAATGAAAGGGAGGTTCGCAAAAGCCATATTGAACTGTAACGAGGCTATACGTTTGAAGCCAAGCAGTATCCGTGGTTACTTATACAGGTATGTCATATTCAGCATGGATAAATGTCAATGAAAATTAATTGATCCTTCACTCAAACAGATCCCTTTTACAAAAAGAACAGATAATCTGGTCTTATGAAGAGTCAATTTTTATATCGCCTTTGTGATTATTTTTATAATTGACCACAATTTTTTAACATTCTAAAGACGCGTAACGCTAAGGATAAACCTCAGATTCGTGCTTGTCAAGAAGCCCTTTTACAAGCGTTGGTTACAAAAAGGAACTCATTCGAGGAATCTTCGCATTTTGGACCCGTAACATGAGAGACAAATATTGTATTTCACTTTGAATTAAGGCTGTTGGTAACAACCCATTCTTTGTACATCGCAATATCATGCCAAAGACCAGTTTAATCACAATTGCAAGGAATAAACATTGATTTAACATTAGTGAAATAGCCTTTTACATTCATTGGTATGAAACAAATTACATTTCATACCCAAGCACCATGGCATCTTAACACTGGAATAGAATGCTAGTAACTGGCTAGTTATCGGAACAGCTTGTCCAGCATAATAATTCATAAACCATGACTCTTAATACAAGCCCAAATTTAAACACTCTGCAGCACTACAACATAATATGACAATGACATCACTGTCGTTTCAAGCACGTGGTGTTGTTAAACAACAGAAACGAGCTCCTCCACATCAACCAAGTGCTCGTTTTCAGATGCAGTTCCACACGTGCATCATTGAATCTAAAATGCTAGTCTTGCAAATGTTTGAATCAGTCCTTCCAAACCCACGATACAATCTGCTTGCAAGCAGGCTTGAGAACCGAGCAGCAATATAACGGAGATGGTAATGCCCTTCGTATACTTAGAAATTTAACAGAATAATCACACACTCATATTTTATTTTATCAGAGGTGCATTGAAATATAACATACGTGCGTACCAACTTGCTGTTAAAGATCTTAGCGAAGCAATAGCTATTGATGCCAACTGCAATTTAGCATACTTCAACCGGGCAGTTTGTTACCAGGAGATGAAGCATTATCAAAGGGTAGGTTCGATAGATGTTATCATTATGTTATCTCTTGGTTTAAAGTTAAGGGTTAAAAGTTTAAGGCTAAAGGTTGAAGGTTATAGGTTAGAGGTTTAGAGATTTAATGTGATAAATTTTACTCATTGAATGTAGACACAATTGCTTTTCCCATTTTTTAGGAAACGTATTAAATTTTGTATTTATTAATTACGAATTATTTTCAAATTCATTTTAATCTTTGGCTGATTTTAGGCGCTGAAAGATTATGGGATAGTTTTGCTTCTTGAAAAGAAAGAAAACATGAAGGTATGCATATGCCTAAGCTGCTAACAATAAATTGTCTTGAATTCAAATCTATGGTATTAGCATGCGTGATATGTTACACTGATTGATCAATCATTTTCCTTCGGGTATTCTTTGCCCTGAAATTTCTTGCATCTTTTTGTGAGGATAAAAATAAAACAAATTTATTCTTGAAAATTCTTATAGGACAGTAGTTTTTTAGAATCTTAAAAACCATGAAAATATATACAGGAGGAAAATTTATACAAGTAAAAAGTGTTTTAGAGCAGCCAATATAATAATCTGTCTAATGTATGTGTGAAATCAGTGCTATAGTACGCACTTATCCTGGACCTGTTTTGATGTTGCACTGATATGAAATTGCTTTTTTTCTTTGTCGAAATAGGTGCTGCAAAATCGTGGGCTTCTTTATCTAGAAACAGGAGAACTTGAAAATGCATTAAAGGATTTCTCAGCCGCTTCAAAGGTTTGTTATTGCATCATATTTAACACACACGCACACTATGGTTTATCACGCTACCTACTATTACCTATTTTACCCACCGTTTCTTAGATATAATCTTTGCTTAATGTATATGATGTTATTCTTTCTTCTTACAGCTTGAGCCACGGAATCCAAAACTACATCATACCCTTGGAATCTGTTATCACAAGTATGCAGCACTCGTTTATTTATCGATTTACGTCCAACCAAAGCTTTTGTTTTGCATAATTTATTCTTAAATTGATTCAGTTTGACAAACCCCAATTGTCTCTCATTTAAAAATCTTATTGATTCTTAGATTTTATACCAGAAAACTTTAAGTTTAACTCTTTAGCACAATTCTCTAATTCAAGCATCAATGGTTCCAAGATTAATGTTTTCAGCACTATTTTTTTTTCATCCTGTGGTGAATTCATTTATTTCAAAAAAATTGAGTCAATATTTTTTAATTTTTTTAGGCTTCGAATGATTGACAAAGCTGTTGAGTGCTTTTCAAATGCTTTGAAAACTGATGTGTTTTTTGTTGACGCCCTTCTTGGAAGAGGAAATGCAGTTATGGATTACGGAACACCAGAAAGCAATACAATCGCTAGGTAAGTTATTACGATTGTCTCGCAAAGTAGAAGGAAAAAAAATGTGGTTACTTGCTTTGCTCTCATTTTGGTCTTTATCTGTCGTTGTGCACTGATATGTGTCGTATGACAAAGTAGTTTCTTTATGCTAGGCTATGTTTTAGATTTCGCTTTCAATAAAAAATGTTCTCAGAACAAAGCTGCTACTCAACTTTTTTTTCTAGGAGAGATTATCTTCGAGCACTGCATCTAGATCCAAGATGTCTTCCTGCTCGTGTCAATCTTGCATACAGTCTCCAGGTAATGTACCATTATCAACATTCATACATATTCCTTGCATGGGATATACGAAATTAATAAAACAATTTGTAGAAGAAATTATATAAAGTACTAGTAACTGAATTTGTTAATACTATCAATGTTTTTTTTTATTCTCAATTGCTTACTAGAAACTAAATATCATAACTCGATTATATTAATATATGCATAGATAATTGATCCTTTTCGCTTTTTATAAAAGAAATCTGTACTCTTAGAATAAAGGTACACTCTGATTAGAATGAAATTTTTTTAAGGCCAAACATTTGTCGTTTTCTTCACCCCTGCCTTTTTAACATCTAACTAATATCAACTACTTTTACTATCACGTTTATGATCACGTATTCTTGTTTTTTTTGGGAGCATATGCACGTTTGAGTGTAGCTAATATCGGCGATTTTCTGATGAAGGTTTTTCAAAATTTTCAGGTCCAGGGTCGGTTCAAAGCTGCTTGGATTCAATTTTCCAAATGCATTGATATCGATGAAAGTATGTCATTTTATTTAATTTATTCTTCATCTTGCTTATCTCTAATTTCAATGCTTCCCTGATATTTTGTTAGAGTTTTTGCTGTGGCTTCCTCTTCTGTAGCCGTAGCTGTGCGTAGTTTTTGCTATGAGAATGTTGTTGTATTACCATTTAGATTTCAAGTCTGCATATGAAGGACGTGCCATTATCAATTTACAAATGGGCAACACTTTCGGAGCTTTCCTTGACATCAACCAAGCACTGAAGGTGAAGCAAATCTTAATTTTATCAGATAAAAGATAACATCTCAAAAATAATTGAACACCGCTTACTGTTGAAATTGAAAAAGCAACATAACTTGAAGGTTTTCCAGGCGTTATTAAGTGCAATCTGAACACGGCTGCAATTCGATATGCTGTCGAGGTGTTGAGAAATTTCGATCAGAATTCAAGTAAAGCGAGATAAGAGCTTTGATGAATTAGTTTATTAGAGAAATTTTCTCCATCGTAATTATTGAGTCTATTCCAATATTTTCCTTGAGTTTATTTTGTCATCTTTTTTGGATTTGACGTCTGTTTTCTACGTAGATTGAAGAAACAGCTGAATTTCTTACAAACAGAGGCGTAATTAATCAGGTGGGTCTGAATTAATATAACACAGTTTTTATCTCATGTAATGTTTTCATACACTTTGATGAATAGCCTTCGTTTGTCAATGCCAATAAACCTTCTACTAATTACGCAATCGAAATAAAAGTGCAAGAAATTACTGCTATCATTTTTGGTAGATGATTACGCTTCGGGTACAGCTGCAATGGGAATCACATGCGAACAAGCCATTGTCGTCATCAAAGCCTTTTCCAGACTCGTTTAATGCTAAAACACAAGATAGTAGAATCCGTTTCTTATGTTATTTATTTAGATTTTAAGATGTTCCTTGATGTTGAAACTTTTGGTTAGGATTTAAGTACCATAAAAAGTGCCATAAAAAGCGAGGTCTTGTGTCCCTTCTTTCCATGAAACTCAATGATATAATCAAGGGTGGAGCCAGTGGGGGGTCAGGGGAGGCAACCGCCCCCCCCCCCAATTGCTTTTGAGTCGGCCAAGATTTTCAGTTAGTCGGTCAAATTTTGGTTGGCTTGTCGGCCAAATTTCTCTCTCAGAACTGTTCGCCCCCCCCTCCTCCCGAGCCTCTGACCCTAGCTCCGCCCCTGGATACCATTGAAATTCTTGGGATCATTTGGAGCATTTTCGGTTGAAAAAGGTCCAGTAAGAACATCTGAGTTCCCTATAACCTGACTTCAGCTTAAGCATTGGAGAAAGATTTAACAGTTTTAATCCTGCCATTTCTGTCTATCCTTTTCACATTCTGTCAAAATGTAACATCTGTTTTGTTATGCAGTTCATTGGCGACACAGTTAATGCAATGAGGGACTATCAGGCAGCGTTGAAGAAAGACCCATCCTATTCATTGGCATATTACAATGCTGCTAATGTGTATTTCAGCCATAGACAATTTCAACAGGTAATGTTCAAACTTCAAACGATGCTTTTGACATCCACATGGATTCTTTTTCCAAAGTCCAGATAACATTTTGTTCCATGCCTTGCAACTGCTAGGAAGGTTTGTAAAAGTCATAAACTATAGTATAGGCCTGTAGTTGGAAAAGAAGATGACGATTGAAGCATGCTTATAACAACTGGTATATGGGTTTTGTTTGCTTCCATTAGCAATTCAAGTTTTGATTTTGTCCTGAATGCCCAGCTTTTTCAAATTTATATCACCTTTCCCATTTGTGAATATACGTCTCCATGTTTGGCTACCTTCTCTTGTCGTGTGTCTGAGATTGTAGGTATACCATCTCTTAATATGGCTGGTGGATTTAGTGGATGTTATTATCTTTGTTGTTGGATAATTTGTAAATTTTGCATTGGCAGGCATTAGAATATTATGATCGAGCAATTGGATGGGACAAAACGGATGAATCAGCTCATCTTAATCGTGGAATTACAAGGGTAAGTTGAACAATGCTTTGAAATTGATCTAAAATAACAGGTTAACATTCTTATCTTTCTTCTCTGCCAATGGCGGACTGGCTTAGAATTGCTCACTGGCCATGGAGAACTTAGTTGGGCTCTACTGGGTGTGGCTTGAAGTTAGGGCGTTGTCTTGAGAGTCACTGAGCTTCTTTATTTCTTTCCAATATATCATAACAGTTATCACAATGACAAACTAATCTTACTTCTACTTTGTTTACATAAACGGTGCAATTATTTTGTCCAAACTCTTTCCTCCTTAACCTTTTCCAATTTCTTTTCCTTGCAAATAAATTTTAATCATTATCTCCGAATGTGGAAGCGATTCCCAAAGGGCCCGTTTTCGTCAAAAAGGGGCCCATTTGGGAGAATTTTAAACAGGCCCATCGGGGGGCCAATCCGCCGCTGTTATTATCTTTTATGGTCACTTGTGGCAGAATGCTCGGGTTTGTAATGCCGTTAGTTGTAAGGATGGTTTATAAAAAGAATGAAATATTGCAAAGGTCAATTATTTAATTATTAGAATTGATAAAGTTATCTTTGTTGATAGTAACACCAGCATTTGTTTATGAGGCTTAAATGCATTAAGATGCTTTCATCATTCTGATTTACTTTGAAACAAATAAACTTGTAATGTTATTTGTCATAAATTTTAGGTAATGCTGAGGAATTTTGATGGAGCTTTGGAAGATTTTAACACAGCTGGTAAGTTTCATTAGGTTTCCTATTAATTTCCTGTTCTTTTATGCAAACGATAACAAGGAACTTTTTTATAATTGCCTGAATTGAGCGCAACCATTTCGCATTAAAATTAGTTAAGCTTAGGTCCACCATCTTTGTTTTCTACACCGTTATGACGATACAATTAAATGTTCGGATATTGCACTGATAAGACGAAGGAAGATGAAGGAATTAACTGCAGCTTTCCAATCCATCAAGGTCATCATTGGTCATAGACTGTCAAAGGCATCACGGCATTACTTTTTATTAGAGGGTGAGGGGGTGACTGCATGGGGGCACAAGTAGGTAGGGGGCAATGTTCTTGCTAGCACAATAGAGGTAAGGAGGTTTTCATTAATGGCTGGGAGCAAATTCACAGGTATCTGCAGCTTCGAAGTCTTTCAAAGTCTTGCCTCAAAAGTTATTTTGTTTTCTCGATATAAAACCTCTATTTGTTGATGGTAAAATTATGTCACCCCAACCTGAGAAGGGTCAGTGGCTATATTTGCTGCATCTAGAAAATGTTTCTTTTATAAACTACATGCCTAATCTTGTTATATCTTATAAGTGTTTCTTCTGTTAAACTCATTTATGATGGACTTTGTGGTTTTTTTTAATTTTGCAGCTGAGTTGAGTCCTTTCGCTGCCCATATTTATTTTAATCGTGGTAATTTGAATGCCTCATCGGGGAGATTTAAAAATGCCGAGGAAGATTATACCAAAGGTAAGAAAAACCTTCGTAGATGCATTTACCAATTCATAAGAGAAACTCAAAAAAGATTGGATAAGATTCGTTATGATTGGAACTCTACCCTATGTACGAGAGCCTTATGAAAAGAGATCAAAAGAAGAGGTGGACCTTCTTGGGCCTTATTAAAAGAGCATGAGAGGAGAGATAGAAAGGGTGTGTGCCGTCCATGCTCTCCCTTTACGATGCTTTGGTGCCCAGGGGGGAAGCTCACATTACTGAAACATAGAAAAGCCCGTTGACACAAACGGGGAAATTGCAAAGGAAGGAGCATCTTTTGAATACATTTGCCCCCCTTTCATGGGCGTAATACTCTTAGGCTTGCAGCGATTGCTCCTCCAGACTAACGGTTTTGTCAACTTAGGCCAGATCAGTGTATGTTCTTGAACTGTCACAGTTTATCTGAGAAAAAATTGCCACTAATGCAGACTTAGATACAGGCATTGATCATTTATTCGTTGTTGTTTTCAATTTCAGCTTTAACATTGCAACCAGGTGATGCCCTCGTATTCAAACGACGTGCTGACGTCCGCAGTAAGCTGTCATTAAAGGAGCAAGCATTGTCTGACTATAAACAAGCTATATTTATTCAAACTCAAAGAATCAAGGTATTCTAATTAAATCTGTAATATGTTCTGGTTTCATATCCTATGCCCTTCGTTTTAATGATTAATAGCGTTTTAATTTTACCATCTAAAGGTGGGTAGCCCTTCCACAAAACAGCACTTTAGTAACGTTTAAATTTGTCTCAATATTTTGCAGGCATCGTGACATCATTAGACGAATTTCCAAATCAAATCTCAATTAATAGCATAGTTTCAGGATGGAAAATGATTGTAAATACTAAATCTCATGTTAACGTGATGTTTTTGAGAACTTTAAAATGCGTAAGTTTGTATCTTGGCAGGTTTAATGTTGAAATACTATTTTATAAACCCAGCGAAAATTTGAATTGAGAATATCTTGATTTTTTTACAACTGCCTTTCAACAATTTATTGCAATGACATTCTTTAAAACAGTTTCGACTGATAAAATACCAGTTTTTAAAACCTCTAAAGACATAGTAGTGAACCAACCTGCTAGGCCCTTTTTGTTATGGCTAAGTGCGACAAGGAACATCGCCAATGCGACATACATATTTCATTAAATTGCAGTTTGTTTCAAAAAGGAAAGCAAATCAAAATCGACTAACATTTTTCTTGCAACTTTCACAATTTACTGAAAATAGAAATACAAAAAAAAGGAATAATATTTGCAACATGATTTGCTACAAAACTGAGAGATTTGATAGTAGAAATGAACGTGGATGCAAGAAACTGCAATCATAAACAAATATTCATTGTTTACGACTAGTAAAACGCCGATGACCCTTAGATTCATAAACTAGAGCAAATGGCTAATCTTCAAGGTTAGATTCTAATATAACTATCCCTGCTTAAAAGATTTTAAATCGTTCTATCGTATATAATCCCTGAAGGTTGACACAATTTAAGGGAATAACCTGGATAACTCTAATAGTTGAATATCCTAATATATGCAAAATAAGTGTATTATTGTGTTGTCAGAGCCTTCTTAATACAAAGAAGTGCATTTAAACAGAATCACTTGTTCATAGCTACTTCGCAGGGGCCTTAAAACTGAAAAGAGGCTGACCCCTCAGCTAAGGGGCAATAGCAACGTTATTCCTGAACAAATTTTGATATCTAACAAACAATTCATTGAAGAAACATAACAGAAGCTACTCTCTTTGCTAACCACAGATGCAACACCTGAAAAATCCTTCGATTGTTATCATAGGGGCCTGAACCAATTGATTCTACAATCAGCCATTCTTATTTGTGAGAACTACGTCCATGAAACGCTAATTTTAGAGGTAAATACAGTCTTAATCTGCAAGACGGTGGGAAGATCTGTAAATATGTGGTATTTTTGAACAGTGAGTTTCGCATGCATGTTGATAGTTTTGGGCTCAATCCTGCACATACAGATGTTAGCTATGACGTAAGATGAAGATAATTGTTCGTATGAATTATAAATTAGCAACATGTTTTTTAAATTAGCGGAGCTGGTTAAGCAGGAGATATGTAATCTTTAATGCTTTGGGGGATTTGTGTGTTAATTTTGGGTGGAAAGTGGAGCTACTCATCAAGCATATGGGTTAAGGTAGTTTTGTACAAAAGCACGATGATAGAAGGGTTAATTAATTGATGTATTATCTAAGATGCTTAATGTGGTAGGGTAAAGGTGGAATAGAATAACATTTCATGCACGGTCTTAAATGGATTAATCGGGCAGTGAATTACAGGAATTAACTGAGAGAAAGTGGATGACATTTTTGTTTACAAAGGCAGCAGAGGATTTGCATAGTTGAACGAATCACAAAGAAGAGTGCAAACCAAACTTAGAAATAAAATGGGTGCTGGTGCAAGCTCGATTAACAGGCAACCCATTGGAAAAGAGAAATGCAGAGAAGCACGAAAAGTGCCTAGCAGTGCAGTTGTAAATGACCAAGAAAGCCTTGAGCCGAGTGGTTATAGATTAATAAAAACAATTGGAAAAGGCAGCTATGGAAAGGTAAAGCGGGCATTTTCAAGAAAGCATGGAAGAGATGTTGCAATAAAAATAATTGATCGTGATGAAAAGAATGAATTACATCATGCACGATTTTTCAGAAGAGAAAAACAAGTCACATTTGTGGCAAATCATCGAAATATTGTGAAATGTTTTGAAATTTTGGAATGTAGAAGTAGGATCTACATTATATTGGAGTATATGAACAATGGAGATCTATGCAGGTTTGTGATTATTTCCTTTTTCTTTTATTTATTAATTAATTAATTTATTTAATTATTTATTTATTTATTTATTTATTTATTTATTTATTTATTTATTTATTTATTTATTTATTTATTTATTTATTTATTTATTCATTTATTCATCTATTTATTTATTAATTTATTAATTTATTTAATTACTTATTTATTTATTTATTTATTTATTTATTCATTTATTTATCTATTTATTTATTTATTCATCTATTTATTCAATTTATACATTTAACTATTTATCTACTTATTCATTTATCTAATTTATCTATTTAATTATTTATGCCTCTATACATTGTTTTTTAGTTATTCATTCATCTATGCCTCTTTTTATTTATTTCTTTTTCATCCATTTATTTATAAACTTATTTGCATTCATTTATTCATTGATTTATTCATTTAATTGTTAATTAACTCAATTTTTTACCTATTTATTTATCCATTTATTCATTCAATTATTTATCATTAAATTGATTCTTTGGTTCCCTGAAGAACCCAACCCCGATGAATAATTTTTTTCTTAACCAATGTTAATCATCATTTTTCGATCTTATCTCATCGTAGATATTTGAAGAGAAAGAAAGTCATCGAAGATTGTTTGGCTAGAAAATTATTCCAAGGCATCGCATCTGCAATATCATATTTGCATTCAAAAAACGTTGCACATCGTGATCTTAAGCTGGAAAACATTCTTTTATCAAAAGATTTGACGCCCAAACTAAGTGATTTCGGATTTGCAAAAAGAGTTCGTCACAGAGACCATAAAAGCTTTACATTTTGTGGCAGCAGAATGTACAGTTGCATTGAGATATTAGCAGGTATGGCAAATCTTATCTCTGATTACGTAACTGCATTTTGCCTGCCAGCTTTGTGCTTTATCATTGCTATTTAGGAGACAACATAGGTTACGCAATCGACGAGTAGGATATGCGGGGGGGGGGGTGGAATCGTTGAAATTGCCAGTCTCAGGAGTATAGTCAAATCATGTCACCCTACCTTTTTAAGTGGTACCGTTATTGATATGAGTTAGGAATATTGCGTGCAAACGAGACACTGCAGAAACGAGACACCGTGGACATCGTAAAGTTGTCATGTGACATTCAGTTTTCCTCTTCATGAATTGTTGATAACATGTGACGTCAAAACCGGGTAGATACAAAGAGCACTCGCCCCCAATTTTTGGGAAAAGGTTACGTTTTTATAGGAATGCCCTGTAGCAAATATAGGAAGTTCCCTTTTCTCTATGATGTTTTGAAGCCCCCTTTCTCTATACCTCCTTCCCACCCAACTCTGAAATTGGCCAGATATCCTTGCCGATGACCTTGCGTTCTTCGATCTTGATCTTTGAAATTGTTTTGTGGATATTTTTTGGTAGCAGATGATCAATAAAGGTAAACAGATTTTGTGAGCTCTTTTTTGTGAAGATTTTAAGATTACTGCAAAGACTAATCAATCGCAAATCAAAGACTCTTTAGGTATTATCACCATGGTAACATTACTTCTGACACAAGGCATATTAAATGCTAATTCTCTTACAGTTAATTATAATCCAAACGAATCAAAATCTTTTATGAAAGCCACCCGTATTTTTCATCCTTTCATTTCATTCGATTCCATCTCTTTTCCATTACTTCGATCATTTGTCTTTCAGTTTTGTTAGCCTGACGTTTTGCATATCAAACGCGTTTTGTGTAGAAAGAAGAGAATTCGCGATCTGTTGGCTCGACCACCAGGAATTTTCGCTGCGTACGCCAATGCTTTAAACTATTAAACTAACTGAAAACAGATTCATCCGGGCCGCCGTTATGAGGGGGGGGGGGGCACATGAGGTGTCATAACCCCCTGAAAAACGCTTTTTGTAAGCTATGTTGTCTTTAAGTTTTGCTGTTCTCTTATCATTTATATCTAATATTACTTAGGTTTGCCTCGACCAATTTCAAACAAAATTGCAATCTGTGAACAATCCTATGGTGGATCTTGGGCCACAACCTATAGAATATGCCACACCCACCTTTTCGGCAAATTCCTCATCTAACACCCCTCTGTGGTATTGGATCGTGACGGCCCTGAGATTCATTGCCAGATCTATCCACGCATTGGGACAAAACACAACTTAAATATCAATCCAATAATGTCCAATTGTCCAAACAGAAGATATTGGCACCCAACATACCAACAGTGTGGGGCAAGCTTCTTTGTACCACACTGCTAGCTTCAATATAACTGAAATAAGTGATATATTTTCTATCATTTTGTTATTGATGTTAGCTATGGGGTAAGTGTAGGTAAAGGAAAAAACATTTTCCCGCAAAATAGTGGTTTCAAGTCTCAGCAGACCAAATGGCGTTCATTCCCTCGAAGGAAGAATTTTCCTTTTTAGATGTTGTTAGCCATCCATGTGAATAGATTTCTCTCTTCCTAGGTATTCCATACAATATTTTCAGCGCGGATATATGGAGCCTTGGCGTAATTCTGTTTGCTATGCTTACTGGACATTTTCCGTTTACTGACATCAACGAACTTTTGAAAATGAAAGAAGGAGTTTCATTTATAGGATCAAAACAGGATATATGTCTTGACGCGGTTCAATTGATCAGAAAAATGTTACAAACAGATCCTGATGACAGAATCTCAATAAATGAAGTTTGCAGGCATAAATGGGTTAAAAAATGTTGCACTTGATTTATTAACTGAAATTTTTATCTGAAGATTTTGTAATATTTAACTCTGTTATTTTGCAGATCTGCAGTACAAAAAGGGGAACCGTAAGAGGGTAAAGGAGGGGGGGGGAGATTAAAGGACTAAAGTTCAGGTAAAAGAAGAGCTCTGCAAAATAAGGGGTGAGAATAAAAGCAAATAAAACATGGATTGACTATTTTAGGGAGCATCCATTATTCATGGCGAGAAGGGGGCTGGGTGATTTTTCAAAAAAAATCATTTTTTTCTTGGGCCCCCTCAAACAAAATAAAAATTTTGAGGCCCCAAATTTTTTAATTCAAACATTTATGCCCCCTATAATTTTTTCAAACTTTTCAGTAGATTTATTCCATTGCCCAATTAATCGGGCAGGGGCTGATGATACCAAGTCACATTTTTAACTTTGATGATGTTCCTTTTCCTTTTGCTAGCATTGGCAATAAACTCACAAAAGATTCACTAGAAAATGTTGCCAAAGAGAATTACATTCATTGCGGTTTATAAACAAACTATGCAAACAGATTTCTTTGTCGTACAGATAGAATCTTCCCGAATAGCCAGAACTTTTTAGTAAAATCTCAGCAGATTTTTTTAAAAATCCTGGATTAAAAATCTTCATAACCCATCCATCCGCTTTAAGCTTTTAATTTTATGCAAAACACGGCAACTAAGAAGAGAATGACTGTTCCAAAAACCTATTAGATTTTTGAAAGAAATGCTTAACCACATTTTCAGAGGATTCTCAACACTAAACTCCTCGCTTTAATTTGGAATGTACAGAGGCTCATTCGTTATGTAGTGGTATTATAGCGGTTTTTAAAGATCGCTAGTGATATAGATAAAAGCCACGTGTTCCATAAAGCTATATATTTTTAGAACCAGAGATTGGCTGTGTTTCAATTGGATGATTTGAGAAAATTCCAGAAGCGAACAGTTAAAGACAGAGTGTGGGTCTCAAAGCATCTTCAAAAACATGCTCTCATGGTCCTGTAAGATTGCAGCGTGACTATCGTAAGCCAAATAATGTCTCAAAACAGGCCTAAAACAGAGTTTGGATGAACAAGAAGGCGTACAAGAATCAAATAGATAACAACTGCATGAATTCAGGATTTCAACGTTTTCAAGAATCGTCAAGAATTGCATGAATTAACTCCCTAGGATTCTTTTCGAGGAGCCGCAACATTCTGGTGTCAGTGAATTTTTCCCATGTTGATTTAGGGGCCAGAGGTTTGCCTGTATAGATTGGACTTGGACTTCATGCACGTATATCAAATCACAGTCCATTGCAGATTGTACTTTTCATTTTCTCATGGCATTGGATTTTGTTTCTTAGCAAATTGAATGATTGCTAATCATGTGGGTGTCTTATCAGCATATCCCACAACACGAATCGCTTTTTTACTGACCCCAAATTATTTCTGTTTCCCGCACGTTGATTGCACAATATGAAAAGGTCATTGATTTCTTCCATTTCAATTCTCAGACCATGTTCCCCCAAATCTCTGGCCCCGGGTGAATTAGACAAAAGCGTTGTAATTTCTGGTTTTGACATGGTACGCAAATGTCCAGCCATTAATTAAAATGAAGGGGCATTCGTGGCAGCGTGAACACGAGTTCTGCAAACTCTATCAAGTTCTAGCTTTCGAAAATCGAGCATCAATTCGTTCGAAAGAAACTCCGCAATCTCTTGAAAACATCAAACTAAAAACGCAATCGTATATGTTCTAAAATTTTCGTAATTTGAACTTTCTGGTGAACGATAAAAATGCTCGAGTTTGACAGAATCGACTGTCACAAAAAGAAAACGAAATGAGTAAGGACCCTTTGATTAGCACTTGAATCTTTGCACAAACAATAAAAAACATCAAAGATTTACCGATGCAAAAGAGGAACATTGCCAATTGATGTTTGGTTTTAGTAACATTTGAAATAGTAACAAAACTAATAAACTATCAATCTCTTATTGTTCAAAGGAATGGCTGTATTCAAATGACCAATGTTGCCAAGAATAGCATGGTATGGATTATAAAACCGAAACTTGATATCACGATAGTTGGTAAATATAATGCAAATTCCTCCTACCCAAAAGGTTTCTCACTTTCCAATTCTCTGATAAACCATACCCTTGAAGACGTGTTATGATTTAAGGCAGCGAGGATAATGCTGAGGCAATTCCTAGCAAGGACACTGCACTAAAAAAAGAACATCTCTGGACTGAAATGGGATGAATCGATAGGGAATCGATGCGGATAACAAGGTAAATAATTCGTAATATATATTTAGGAGTGGGGGGCTTTAATATGCTGGGAACGATCACTCCATAACATAAGGCTTTGCAAATGCGTGTTTTCACAGAAAAACGTCGATTTGATGGCTTTTGCAGGAGGCTTGACAATACAAACACCATTCGAAATTGCTTTTTAATAATGAGCAGGTTTTAGAAATTACAATAACAATCCCAGGATGGAAGTACTTGTAACACGCCCACGCCGTATTTCAATTTGAAACATAAATTGCTTTGATTGTTATTGCGTTGCAGCGGTATTCTGTTTCTCCGTTCAAAGCAAACACATCTTGTTTTTCACCTTTATTTTCGACTTGATATTTTGGATAAACTTGATACTGAAGGTAAAGATTTATTGCATTTATCTTTTTCACTATTGTGATTTATTGAGCGATAATGCTGATTCTATGATCACAGCAGCAATCGTATGGAAATGATCATGATGATGTCATTCACAGAAGGAAATTCATATGGATGCGACCTTGAATAAACTCAGCCTTGCAGATTGCAATTTTGTTTTTCAAAAGAAAACACTTTCAAGACATCGAGTGAAACATTAGGGGGGAGTAGCATGGAAAATTGACCCCCTCTTGCCCTCAAAAAATAAGCCTAATCTATTTATTTTGCTACTGCTTTGCCTGTATGTTTCAATAATTTGCCCCCCCTCCCCCCCCCCCCCCCGACTCGCCATGGATTGCAGCAGTCGTCTCTGAATGTATGCATGAAATGCAAATTTTGTTCTTCAATAATCTCTTGATCTGATTGCATCGACGTTTTCAATTCTTGAAATCAACAACAAACAGATGTTCCCGAACTAAAGTACGATTTGCAGTGCTTGTAATCAAACCAGAAATCTTTGTAAGGTGTTCCTCGCAAAAATATCTTTAATTTATGAACGACTTACACAACGCTATTTCTACCTGATGCAGAGTTCTTCAGCTCCGAAAATGGGTCTGAGATGAAAGACTCTTAGGAGAAAAAAGTAAAATCTCTTGTGAAAGGTGCGAGGGTTCTGGGGGTCACTGGGGGCACTTGTTTTGCACCTTTGACTGTAAAGATTGGTGATCAGCAGATTTTCTTCACACAGCCATGCACAGGCAAAGCAAGTATGAGAGTAATTCATTACTTTTGCAATAATTATAATAAGCGATGTTGATATTAGTTGGTTGGCGGTCAAAAGTAACAATTGGTAAAGATTGTAAAGTCGAGAATCCAATATAAGGATAGTTTCCAGGGTTTGAGATTTGTAAAGCGCGCTTTTGAATTATTCCCAATGTGGTTATTACTGCAATGTTATGAACAATGCGATACGATGAACTGCACAAAGAGCTGTAGATAAAATAGTTAAAGCAGCATGCATGACTAGCTTCCATTGATCATAACATATCAAAGGTTTCACTTGAGCATATCAACGGCTTCGTTTAGCATTATACAGGCTTCAATCCAGCATTTCTTGCTCCGAATCAGATCACTCACACGGATATCGGTAAAAATGTGATTTTCAATGTCTCAAATCTATTCGATTGTTGATTGGAAGTTTGTGTGTTTCAGAGCACGTTGGAATTTCGCCGCGTTTCAACGAAAGAATTGCGATGTATATGGCGACGCACACTTTGAAGGACCGTCATACACTCAGTATCAAACAAGAGGAATTTGATGAAGTAAAACGGAGCTTTATGCTTAAAATATGCTACGGAAATTGGCCTTAAGACGGAGCACACAAACAACGCAAGGACGTGAAACGAGGTATGAAGATGATCCTGCTGTTGCACCATCAATTTCTCGTCATTCATCAAGTACTATGGAAGAAACTTCAAAATTATTTGCATCCTCTGACCAGCACGTGGGTGCAGAAGAGGAGATTTTACCCTTTACTGTTGACTATTTAGGATTTGATCACATATCAGAAGCGCAGTCGATTCCGTTGATGAAAGAAACTTTGAAGAAAATAAAAAAAAATCACACGAAAAGTGTCCGGGTTGATTTTGTTATTCATGATGGAATTCTAAAAGTTTCAGATGTGGTGCAAGGAGCCCTGCTTATCACGGCCCCCCTTTACGCTGTTGCATTATGCGCCCAAGAACAACTTAGAGGTTTTGATGCGACATTTGCCATAAATATAACAAGAAGAAGGGTTCATCTTTGCCATGTGTTTCAAGCTGGATCCAAGTTAGAGGTAGATATCGATTTCATTCTCTTTAGGTCATCTGATAATCATCAATTTTTCTTTATAAATTAACCCTTGAATAAATCTCCCCTACTTTCCAAAAGTATCATAATGATTTGTTGCGAACTAATTTTTTGTTATTCACGTCTTCATATTTTTATAACTAGTTCTTTTCCTGAATTCCAGACAGATTCGTTTTCTGGTCTTCCTGCATGCATAGATCTTGCCTCAAAACTCATTTCCACCCCACCAATACTCTCACTTCAACATTAGCCTATCCACTCATAACATGTTGTAAAATCATACTTTTCTGGTTCGTCTTAATATAAATTTAAAAGATTTAAATCTAGTTTTCATTCAAGAATTCGTTATACAATCAATAAAATTGAGAATGACTAATGTCACGCTGTTCTTGTAAATATGAAATTTCAATTTGCCATTTTTTGGTGATACATTTCCTTCCGAAATATAAACTAGGATTTTGTTATTTCGTCGCCGTCAATAAATTCATAAATCATAACTGTTAATGTTCATCAGCCTAAAAACTTTGCACTCTCGTTCTCTCCTGTTAGATTAAGTTCCTCGTGCAACTGCCTGGCATAGTTTGAATAAATTAAGCAAGAGTTTCAATATTCTACGCATGTTTTACTAGCTTAAGAATAGTAGAAGCAATCTTTAAGTCTCTCTTAATTACACTGCCAAAGGTATCCCACATTTTAAACCTAATTAGATTTTATCCAAACAAAACGATCGTTTTCTCTCCCCATCCATTCTGCGACGTGATAAAGTTTGTAAACACCGGTCGAGCAATAAGAATATAAGCTTGGTTTTCATCCATTGAAGTTCATCTTATTTAGAAATCGGGTTGTTAAGACTTGTGTAGTAAGAAAATCTTCTTAGGTTTGGTTGTAATAACCCAGATTGAATCAACTCACTTGAGATTCTCCACGTGGTGAAAGCGCACTATTCTCTTCTCAAACTATCTTTGTTTTCGTTTGAAAAGTTTTGACTGAGATGAATAAGCACAGAATTGGAAGCTTATCATTCTCAATGAACTCACAGTCAAGTCATGATTACAATATTCTGTGATGACCTCACGATATCCAAAGCTTGTTGATCGAAATAATATAATGAAGTGCTGATGAAGAGTATGAAGTTAATTTATAAGTAAATAATAGATGAGGAAATTAATAGGCATATAAATAAATAAATAAATAAATAAATGAATGAATAAATAAAGCAATAAAGACATTGAGTAATTAATTGATCGATTAATAAATGAATGCAATATAGAGATATTGGAATAAATGAATAAATGAACAATAAATGGAAAATAAAGATAATGCATAGATGTGCAAATTATTAAATTAGGAATGGAGCCAAACTTTATGTTTACATCAACATATTGATCATCACATTTATGGTGTTTGCCCAAGATTCGCTTTCCATCAGTTTGCTGTATTTTCCATTGCCTTGTCGGCCCCCTACATCAGATGGAACGGGGGGGGAGGGTGACCCAACCTTGTGATACCCCTACTCATTGCAGCCTTTGATCTGGAAAAGATTCTGCTTGTTTCTAAGCTTGTGATACTAGTGCTATCAACGATTCAATATTCAAATAACCCAGAACTGTACTCAAATAGCTGTAAAATCTTTAGGTAGTTGAACTATCAAATCGGTCCTTAAAATCTTTATCAAGGTTATTGAAGCTCAAATCATCTCTATTTTCTAATGATGGAATCACCAGATATTTATTGGTGAGATCTCTCTACGCTCTAGCACCACAAAAACATTCTACTTTTTCTCTTTAAACTTGAAATTCTGCTGCTCGGCATGGTTCATAACAGTTAAAGCTAAGCTTCCCTTTATATGTTGCTTTTGAATTGTTATGCAATCAAACTCACAAGGTGTTTCTGGGCCTGATTTGTTGAACTATTTGCAGATTGGCGAGTTGCAGATCTGTTTTGAACCTTTCAGCGAATTTTTTTGTAGATGCAAGCAATTTCTCGAATAAAATTTTCTTTTCTTGCAAACACTGTACTGTACACTTCTTCACCAAATGTTATGAAGAGGTGCAACTTTCTTCTTTCTCAATTGACTGCGCTGTCAATTTTGAATTTGAATTATCGAGTCAGCGATTGAATCCATTCATAACATCCAACACTTTAAATGCCCAACGATATTTTGAATGGCTTAAATGATTCAGGTTTGGGAATCCGATTCTCTGGGCACTTCTAGAGTTCAGAAAATGCGATGGTTATACGACTGTCCGGGAGGTGGCTTATAACAGAAGTTATAACAATGCCACGCCCAAAACACGCCCTTCTTCTTATGCTTCATGAAAAACATTGATCAATGATTTAAACTATGCATGCCTGTCCAGAGATAGAGAGAGCGGGAGCGAGAAAGAGAGAGAGAGAGAGAGAGAGAGAGAGAGAGAGAGAGAGAGAGAGAGAGAGGAGAGACCGCTTTATTTCTTTGACTTTTGAGGAATGTTGGTGACCTCATTTGTAATTGAGCATCGATGTTGGGCCTGCATTACATCTGCATGATTTCATATAAATCTATAAATTGCACGACATTATGACGTATGTCATAGTCTAATGCAATTCACCAATTATCCCATGAATTTTAGTTACGTTAATACAAGCACAGCAATATCAACCGCAAATTATCGGAACTTTAGACTACATTCGACCTTTCGGCTTTTTATTAGAATTTCAATCTTGTTGACCTTGCAGTTGAATTTCACCTACTTTTGCCATGCTGTTCTTTGAACATGTTCCACTTGCATAAATTGCAGTTTAAGAATGCCTTAGCTAGATTATGAAAAGGAAGAATAGTTTCTCTGGTGGATGATCGTGTCGCGAGTTGCTCTACAACTAACCCACCCCGTTTCAGTCTTTATATTTGTTGCTCTGCTTGTTTTTAACTGATGTTACGCAACTATTTTTACGCTTCTAAACTGCTCTCCACCTGTATTTCACGTGTGGTTAATATAGTAATAAATTTATAGGGAGCTTAGTCGAAAATTTCCGTATGTGCACATAAACACTGCTTTTTAAATTCGATGCAGCTGGTCTGCATGCAAAACTCAGATTTTCCGTTGGTCTCTAAAATCTGAGGATGTCAAATTGATGATTGATGATGATGAGTGAGTGAAATTATTTTGAGCCTATTTGTTGTCAGGGGTGCCCCCTGGGAAATGGTCAACAACTTCTGATGGTAGGGGAGGTGGGTTATGCCCTTTTAAGGCGTTTTGGGGTGAAAAGGAAGTTGCTAAGAATTGTAGATCTTATTGCGAATTAATTCATTTAAATTCAGTAATAGTGAGATCATAATTCATGTATTGAGGAATGTTGAAACCATTGCAATGAAGCACCCCATTTGTCACGTCATCATTCTAGTCCCCCTCTCATGTCATGAAGAGCATCTGGTTACAGGAACGAGGCAACAGTACAACTGACGTGTTGATTTGATCTCAAATTGAGTAGAATGGCAATAAATTCGAAATCTAGAACGAAATGTGTTCCATCGTGGACGGGTTGAGGTTCACCGCATTTTAAACGCTTCGTTGTTACGTCACAAGTTTGAATAACTGTACTTTAACTTGGTTTCAAAAGACGCTGTCTTATTCTTCGAAAATGTTTGATAAATTTACCAATGAGTCATTTTGTGCAAATACAGATGGCAAAACGTTTAAATCTTGAAGCTAATCAGAGCACTTACTCTAAAAAATTTAATTTGGTTTGAAAAGGTTTTCTGCTAATGGTTTGCGAAGCAGAGCATTCTAAAGTTGATTATTAAGTACGTTAAACGCGTAGTAATCCAGTGATTGTCAAAGTCTTCAACGATCATCCTCCGCAGATGGCCTTAACATTATCCTTCATCATTGGTTTTTATTGCAATCTCATGTTATGGTCGTCTCTTTCAAAGTACGTTACATAGATTGATCAATCTTTGTCCAAATTGGATGTGTTCTGCTTATGTTTGTGACATGGAGCCTTAAAGCAGAGACAAACTGGCCTTTAACTAGGTAGTCTTATGTGTGATATGCTTTCCGTAGAGCCGTAGCTACAGTGTTTTCAAAAACAAGGCGTTTTTGGCCATGAAAGTGTATTTCGTTGGCAAATTTTGCTAACTTGTCGCCAACTTGAGGATTGTACGCCCATTTTGTCGGCAAATTTTGGGACTCCCCCCCCTGAATGAGAACATCGAGCTACGACCCAGGCCTCCAGCCATTTCAATGCTCATGATAAAGAATTTAGGTCCGATGCTCGGTTCTTGCGTGCCAAGAAATGAAATTAGAAAGTGCATTGGATGATCGCGGTTCTTACATCACTTCCGTTTGGTCACTAAAAGATTCAACTTCCGCTAAATTACGGAAGTGATTCAATTTACCTCAATTTGCGGAAGTAGTCCAACTTCCCCGTATTTCATAAGCAACAGAGTTTCACTGTTAAACAGCCAAGAATGAATGAGAAGAAGCAATCGAAACTCTTGCGTTTTACAGGGCATACAAACTAAGAAGCACGTAGAATGATTCCTTTATTGTTGAATTTTCATATTTCTGTGAATGACTTTGAAATATAGGCAATAGTTGACGAGACTTGAAGTTTTCTTGCAAGTGCTTTAAACAAATTTAACAAAAAGTTAAGAACTATTATGAAAAAATAGAGAGTCAAAGTGTAAGATTCAAAGTACAGTTACTCCCTTCAGGGTGCTAGTTTGACGAGCAAACCTCCTTTAGATTGAGACTTTTTGATTTTATTGCTGACTGATAGAACTCAGGTGGTGGAACTTAATGCACGCTTAGCTAATATAAAGCTGTTAGATGGATTAAAAGTTCAGTTGATAATGCTTTCAATTGTTCGTGAATATGACAGACCATCCCCCTTTTATGAAACCGATTTTAAACTCGCTGCTAGCCATTGTATGTTCACCGTTTTTATTGCATGACAGTAAAGCCTATTAAACACAAATACCACATTGATTGTTAACTGTATTTCAATCATAAAACGTTAACTGTGCAACATGGCTATGTTCTTTATTTCACGTGAAGGGTGGTCGCGAGACTCAAATAATGTTATTCTAAATAATCTTCTTTGAGATCAGCTTCGACGATTTATTGTTTCCTAAGAGCATAACCGTTGTTTCATCTTGTGATTACCAAATTCGTAAGGCAGTTTTAATACCTTGTATTATAACATTGCAATTATATTAGCATAAATATCGTGCCACTCACATCAAACACGATAAACATGTCTAGTAGCAAAGATTAATGGCATTGTCATCACTTGAGTGGTCATTTCACCTTATCAATAAATCAATGAATCAATAGGAATCAATAGGAATCAAAAGGAATCAATGGATCACTTAATTCATTAATCAATCAATCAATCGATCAATCAATCAACCAATCAATTAATCATCAATCAATCATCAATCAATCATCAATCATCAATCAATCACCAATCCACTAATCAATCAATCAATCAATAAATCGATCAATCAATCAGTAAACGCATCATGACCAACTAATTAATCAGTCAATCAGTGCCAACAAAATGGTTCTAATACGTCCACCTTGTGTTGCCACACTCACAACGTGGGTGAGAGGGTGTCAATCAGGGACCGGGCCTTTCGTTTTTAATGCCAGAATGTGACACACTTGAGCTTTGTTGCTTTTGAGAGATTGCACACGAGGCCTTCACCTTGTTTTCATAACACTGAACCCCCTGACTCTAATTACTCTAGGCCAAGAGCCGAAGGAAGTTTTAACTAAGATTTGAATTGCAATCAACGATTTAACTGGAGACCAAATTGTATGTCAGGGTTAGTTATTTGCTTGCTCAATGTGTATTAACGATGTTAACTTATTATTTTGCATCATTTGTTTCAACATCGTCCTAATCTTTGAAACGTATAATACAAAAGGTTATGCACTGGACCACGATTACAGATAGCATTCTGATGAAAATTAACAAAATTAGTGTTGAAACCAGTTTCCTTACAAATCATATATTTAACATAGAAATATCTTAACTGATGTAAAGGAGGGGCATACATGTGGCTACAACTTATTCATGTAATTAGGAGATAACAATTGAAAATTATTTTCAATTTTACCGACCTGTTATGGCAAACTTAATTTGTGATTCCCTACAAATCGCATTTGAAAACTCCTGTAATTATTAGGTTTTCTCTCACTGTTATTATTGGAAGAAACTGACCATTCATTGGCCACCATCAGAGCTATCAAATCAAATAAATTTTGCTACAATATATTATGAACTTAATAGGCCAGTTAAAATATACAGTCAATCCTGTCTAATTCGTACTCAGATTTTAAACTTTCCAATAAAGGAGACGTGAAAATTTTCATGTGTTGAGATAGCTAAGCAACTTTCAAGGAACTCCGTAACTCTGACGTGTCACATTCTGAACAAATTCAGAGCATAAATTCCGTATTTAATGCATTTTTTGCAATTTTGCACTCCATTGTATCTTATCCATTCACGCCGCGCGATTATTGAAACACCCAAGCAAGTGCGGAAAATGACATTAGAAGATCAGGTTTTGGTTGCAATTTTCTTGTTTAATTCTAATCTTTTAATATCATAAAATATTTCGAAATAAAACGAGTTTAATTACGTAACGTTACGAGCATGTCCGTAGATCTTCCGGAGAAGCGCATAATTTATTGTAACAGCCTTTAGAAATAGGTTCCTGGTCGGTTACAAGATATTCGTCTAAAATCCAATTTCTATGCGCATGAGAATTCTTTTCAAGATGTATTCCGAATTAGCGATGTTGAAAAGAGACAGGATATCTGAGGATAGACTTGGTTATCTGGGAGATTTTTTGAGTTTTTGAGGTTAACTCCCAAGGCTACCCGATTTCATTAGAGTATATTTGAACTGTTGAAACAATCTTTTGACGGAATGAGCCCAAATTGAAACTGTTAAATACAGTTGGGCGGTTAGGGTCGAATCATGGAGGGGAGGGCTGCCAAAAAAGCTATTGCCTTGGAGGTTTGCGTGTATATGTGTGTATCTTAGGCATAACACTTTGTACCACCGTCCACCCCCTTGGCCTTCCCTGTCTGCGCTACTGGTTTAATGCAATAGAAAGACGCGACAATCCATCAGACATCTGTGGTAGGCCTACCTCAATTAGAAAATCAATGACAGGTCTGGAATTATTTTATGAAACAAAAAGGGTTGACAGTTAACGCATATGAAATTCTCTTTTAACATATATAATTTCTGATTTTTGTTTCATAAACTGATAACGATAGGATGCTTTGCATCATTTTAAGTAGATCCATGCTGATAACGTGACTGACATCAAGTTTTTGCTGCGTAGCAGCGTCTTATTGCTGCGCAGGATCAGATGACATTTCTGATAATGTATCCATTGACAGTTATCGAGTCATTAAATGTATGGAAATGAAAATCTGGTCGAATATCAATCCAAAATAAAGACATCTTTTGAGGCCAAATTTAAGTACTAATGAATTTGCTTTACATCAACGCAATAAGCTTGTCTGAAACTAACCTGATTCTTTCATGACACAACCTTCGTCTCCTCAATATGCGCTAATAGGCTCACGTTTAGATTCGAGTTCTTGATTAGGAGAAGTTTATACACTAAGCCAATTATCCGGGTCACTTTTGCCCGTCCCTTTGTTTTTATCAATGCTTAATGTTTTGAATGAAAATAAGGGCGGTACCATAAGAACATAAGAATTAGTTCCAATTTCTATCATGAAATGGCCATAAATGCTAATTTCTCTTATTCTATATCTTATCAAGGATATGCTTGATTTATCAACTAATTTTTCCCATCATTGAGCGGTGAGATTCCAGCCACGTATCAATCGTGAATCACCTTAAAACTCTGATACAAGGTGGCCCTGTTTCGTTGTTCCATACTTAAGGTACACCAGCAATTAAGGTGGATCATTTCCAATCTTAATCATAACTTGTAGGCTACAAGCTAATAGGCTCTCTGCGGTCGTGAGGGTTAGGGTATTCGCAGATACAAGTAGCAAGATGTCTCAGGAAAATGGAGTGCATTACAAATATATGTTTAAAGTGTTAACTTGTAAAAAGAGGCGCATTAAAAAGCTTTCACCCCAATACCCCTTTTGTTCCGACCTCCATATCTAGAGAAGCCTAATCACAGTCCTTGCCATGTTATACTCTTACATACACTTCATTTTTCAACTATCTTTTGGTTAATATTTGAATTTCTTGTTCAAGTGCACCATTTTCTGAGACACAGGAATGTTCCTGATTACGCAAATCTTTCCGCCTTCTTGGACTAAAATGACCAACCATGCAAACATATTTTTCCGTTTAAAAAGATCCAGCAGCTTTTCTGTTAATTTATATTCCAATGGCCTGTCCAAATTTCGATCATATTTCATTTTGTATAAGACATTACAAGCGATCATTCTAATTTCAGAAGAAATAAACGCTTGACTTACTTCGAGTCATCTTTAATTTAAAGTCAATTTATCCAAATAGGCTTACTAATATCATCAGTTTTTACAAGAATAAACTCACACCACAAAAATATATATCCGCCTTTAACTTAATCAAAAGGGCCTTGATCAGATCTTCAAGCGTTGTTTACAAATACTTTTGCTTGAATCTTAATAACAATTTCAATCGATTTTCAGCCAGAAAGTACATTAGATGAATCACCTAAGCTCTGTGTTATGCAAAGAGTGTATTTCAAATGCGTTGCAGCCAAATAACCGTAATTTCTTGCGTTGCGTGTCAACATGAATTTGCATGCCACCTAAATCTTCCTGGTACCAATGAAATTAATTCGATGAATTAGCATTATAGTGCATAAATCAGATAAATTAGCATAATCAGCAATGATAGCTTTGTATCCATGGAAAATATCAAATAATTTATCACATATATTAGAATTAATTATAAATAATTATCATCAACTACACATATGAGATTCTAATAAATTAAGGAGGCTAATTCTGCGATTTCATCATCCTTGGTTCTTGGCCCGTTAAGGTTTGAAATTGTATCTAATTATGCTCTTGTTAATTTCAAGCGACGTAGCCAGGAGGGCCATAGAAGCCGTTGGTCCCCCCCCCCCTTTACAACTTCTTGCTACCATCCTGTCTATTATATATGCAATAAGGGGGCATTTCTATGCAGGATGCCCAGGCATGCACATCCAATATCTATTTATTCTATATTATTAATTGTTATATTTATTGTTTCTTTTCAAAGGCATCTAGCATCGTTCGATCAGTTGCACTTGCATTCAAATCGGTTGGAAAACTTTTAAAAGAGAAGCGAGAAAGGATTCTATTGGAGGAATCATCATTATGCTCATCAGACAGGATTCGGACAGATTCGGATGGATCTCGATACAGGGAGCGAAATCGGACGGAATCAGAGGGATCACGTGATAAAAATAAGATCAACAATGATGCAAACAATGCCAGAAAAAAGCAACTGCCACTTTCAGCCTGTGGGCGAAATAAAAATGGTAACCAAACTGCTGCATATACGACATCCTTGCAGAATGAAGAGACAGTAGAGTCTGGAACAAAAACTGAGGTAATTGTGAGGCTACGTTTACACGGGCAAAAGTGGATCTCGGATTTAAACTGGACCGATCTACTTTTGGTACGGATCTAAAACTGGATCTACTTTGAAAGATATTCAGAAGTAGGTCGGATAGCGGACCAGAACTGCATCGGGATCTGCGATATCTCGTGTAAACGCAAGGATACGTACCAAAATTAGATCAGATCCAGTTTTTCTCTTGTAAACGTAGCCTGAACGAAACAGCAATGTTAAATCCATTATTCGAAATCACATGGAAACACATAAGGGTCTTTGATCATTAGAGACTCATGAAGCCAATCCATCAAATGGTAGCAAAGTAGTCAAGTGTAGCCTTTCATTTTTACGAAAATCCAGTCTTTCTTTGGCTTCCTTTATATTGGCCACATGAATGAATCATTGTTTTCCAGACCCGTTGTATCTGGCGGCTAGCGTTTTGTTGTTCCCATTAATCTTAAATTTGAGGACCTTGTTAGTCTAATGTTTTTCCTTGTTCTAAGGCTAATCTCCTCTGCTTGCTCTAGCGGTGCCCTTGCATCCCAAGTGAGCGGATCTTGTTAGCCTCCAATGCAGATTCATTTGAAAAAGGGGGGAAGGGGTGAATTTCCCAGCCACTACCACAAAAAGGGGTGTCTTATTTGATGTAAAAGTAGACAGTTTGGGCCAGTTGTTGCTCCGAGCAGGTCATGTAACTCCGACTGATTGTCATTAGTCTGTAGGTATTGTTTGTGGATTTTAACTGTGTGCGTCATTAGTAATCTTAGGCTCTTGTCAAACCCAATTCTGCAATGTTTTTAACGAAAACAGGACGATAGTTCTACGTACGAACACAAATTTAGGTGGATTTTGGTAATCCAATATGATAAAATCCTAACATGCTGCTTTGTTTTTTTGTAGAATTTGATGTCTGTGTGGTTTTTCATTGATAGGATTTGCTTAATTCATCATAAATGATTCATTCACTATCAACCATATGTGCCCTAAATTTCATTAACGGAAAAATTTTCATTAAAGCTACTTTTACGCTGATTTCTCTGCAAAGTTGGAGAAAATCAATGTCACGGGAATGACATTTAGGAAGCTTAGCCTCTAGACTCAATGTGAATAGTGCAATATGAAAAACAATGCAATACAATATACTACAATGCAATACAATACAATACAATACAATACAATACAATACAATACAATACAATACAATACATTACAATACAATACAATACAATACAATACAATGCAATACAATACAATGCAATGCAATGCAATTAATAAAATACAATACAATACAATACAATACAATACAATAAAATACAATACAATACAATACAATACAATACAATACAATACAATACAATACAATACAATACAATACAATACAATATAATACAATACAATACATTACAATACAACTCAATACAATACAATACAATGCAATACAATACAATACAATACAATGAGGGAAAAAGTGCTATTTTACAATTGGCTTGAATTGCATCTACATTGAAGACACATCACTTTATCCAATCTTTTTCTAGATTGTAACAGCATTAGTCCACAGAGACAACAATGTCAAAAGGCCTACACATTCATATGAACATCAATTCAGGGATTTTTCTTCCAATCGGTCAAACAGCCTAGATGCTAATAATCCAGAGCATGATATTGAACAGATCAATGAAGCTGATGCTTCCAAAGATTTCCATCTTCAAGATGCAAGTCATTCCATTAAAGACAAGCATTATTTTGATGACGATTTTAAGAGGTATATTTAAAGTTATGCACTTTTTTTTCTCTTCTACTCCTGACGATTCTTGCAAAACTTCTGTCATTTCAAGTAAAAGCTATTGTATATCAATAAAATGGATAGAAAATTATACTTTATGGAATGAATGAATGAATGAATAAATAAATAAATGAATAAATAAATTAATAATTTGCTTAATGAGGCAATCATTGAGTGAAAGAATAAATAAATCAATCAATCAATAAATGAATCAATCAGTCAATGAATTAATGAATGAATCAATCAATCAATCAATCAATCAATCAATCAATCAATCAATCAATCAATCAATCAATCGATCCATCGATTTTTTACTGCATAAATGAAAAAAAGTGATTGTTTAAATGATCAGATTGATTTAAGCGCTACAAGTATAAAAGCATCGATCAATCTCAATCAATCTCAATGAATCAATCAATCAATCAATCAATCAATCAATCAATCAATCAATCAGTCAATCTATTAATCAATCAATCAATTAATCATTTAATCAATCAATCAATCAGTCTATCAAGCAATTAATAAAAAAAAACAACGTTTATCAAATATAGAATATTTTTTTGCAGTAGTGAGAAGGTGGATGATCTTTATCTCGTGGCTGTTTCCCACATTGAAAGGTAATTCGATCTTTATTTTATTATAAGTCAGAATCGATTCTAGTTCATCATTTGAGCTTTGTTTGCTGATAACCTTTCCTAAGCCTTAAACTAACGATTACTCTTATTTATCACCCGTTTAATACGGCATATCTTTACACAATAATAAGTATTTCTTTTAATTTATAGTGGAAATTATCGCCAATTGGAAATCCTACTCGACAGTGGATTGTCTATAAATTGCAAAGATTCAAATGGTCTATCGTTACTTCATTATGCTGCATTGAGGAACCAAGTTGAAATCACCGCTTTGCTCCTTGAAAGGTATGACATGGTTGCTATCAATTCTTTCCTATTTTTCTTCTACTTTTTACTTATGTCACATATCAACTCTCAATTACAATGTCAATTACGTGTGTACTATAAACTCCAACTTCGACTCATTAGAGTCTCAACCAAATTCTAACAACACTTAATCCAATTCATTTCTTTACTTTTAGAGGTGCTAATCCGAATTGCGAAGGACCAGATGACCAAACACCCCTCCACTGCGCAGCAGCACAAGGAAATCGAGCCATTGCAAAGATTCTTTTAGAGCACAATGCACAAGTTCGAGCTAAAGATCGTTTGTTGTAAGAACTCAGATATTTCTCATTTATTATGCATATCATATTTTATTTGGTTTCTCTGAACATTTATAGATTTATAGAGCCTTCTGATTCCTGGACACATATAAATGGGAGTATTCAAATGCATTGAATCAAGGTGAAAGGGATAGTATGCACAAATGCCCGAGCAATTCCTGCTGCAATGCCACTCATGAAGCTGCCTTTGATCACATGAATATTACTGCCTATCTATTTACCAAAACTGTCTGCAAACCTGGCTTCCTTCAACCATTGTTTACTTGTTGATCACATGAACACAGTGCTTTAATCTTACATTGATCACATGAATTTTACTGCCTATTGAGTTTAAAAAGGTGTCTACAAACCTAGAATGACCTGTCTCGACAATTGCTTACTTGCTGATCACATGAGCTTAGTGTTATAAGCTTACACTGATCACATGAATATCACCTCCTATTGAGTTAAAAAAGCTGTCTGCAAGCCTAAAGGAGTGGTCTCTTTCACCTACTCCTTACTTGCTGATCACATGAGCATAGTGTTATATGCTTACACTGATCACATGAATATCACCTCCTATTGAGTTAAAAAAGCTGTCTGCAAGCCTAAAGGAGTGGTCTCTTTCACCTACTCCTTACTTGCTGATCACATGAGCATAGTGTTATATGCTTACACTGATCACATGAATATCACCTCCTATTGAGTTAAAAAAGCTGTCTGCAAGCCTAAAGGAGTGGTCTCTTTCACCTACTCCTTATTTGCTGATCACATGAGCATAGTGTTAAATGCTTACACTGATCACATGAATATCACCTCCTATTGAGTTAAAAAAGCTGTCTGCAAGCCTAAAGGAGTGGTCTCTTTCAACTACTCCTTACTTGCTGATCACATGAGCTTAGTGTTATAAGCTTACACTGATCACATGAATATCACCTCCTATTGAGTTAAAAAAGCTGTCTGCAAGCCTAAAGGAGTGGTCTCTTTCACCTACTCCTTACTTGCTGATCACATGAGCATAGTGTTATATGCTTACACTGATCACATGAATATCACCTCCTATTGAGTTAAAAAAGCTGTCTGCAAGCCTAAAGGAGTGGTCTCTTTCAACTACTCCTTACTTGCTGATCACATGAGCTTAGTGTTATAAGCTTACACTGATCACATGAATATCACCTCCTATTGAGTTAAAAAAGCTGTCTGCAAGCCTAAAGGAGTGGTCTCTTTCACCTACTCCTTATTTGCTGATCACATGAGCATAGTGTTAAATGCTTACACTGATCACATGAATATCACCTCCTATTGAGTTAAAAAAGCTGTCTGCAAGCCTAAAGGAGTGGTCTCTTTCAACTACTGCTTACTTGTTGATCACATGGATACATTGTGAATGGGTTTGTACCAGATAACACCCAGCTTAGAATGCCTTTTCATCATGGCTCATGAGAATGCTTAAGCGTCAAGCCACTTGAGCACTAATTAAGCATCCAAGCCCAGTTCCTTCGCAATTCATTTCGTTCTGCTAACTTTATCGTTTGTTTATCCCACAGTCGAACACCTTTGCACATGTGTGCTGGAAATCTGCAGAGCCTTGAAGTCTCATTTATACTCGTTGAACATGGAGCAAGAATTGAAGATAATGATTTGGAAGGAACGCGTCCTGTTGATTTACAGCTGGTAAGTGTTTTGTATGTACAGTATGTCGTATGGTAGATTGCTATGGTTAAGAATGCGATGCGATGCAATACGATAGGATAAGATACGGTAAGATACGATACGATACGATACGATACAATACAATACAATACAATACAATACAATACAATACAATACAATACAATACAATACAATACAATACAATACAATACAATACAATACAATACAATACACTACAATACAATACAATACAATACAAAACTATACAATACAATACATAACAATACAATACAATACAATACAATGCAATACAATACAATACAATACAATACAAAACTATACAATACAATACAATGCAAATTATGTTATCCAATACGTTGTTATGCAATGTCTTACTAGACAATGCTATTCAATTCAAAGCGGTCCACAATATTGTTCAATACATCTTCTGTTGATTTTGATTTGGTCTTTTAATCAAACAGAGTAAAAAGCATCAAATAGGCTTATGATAAGGAACAAATTGATCATTTCAATACAAAAGTACCCAAGATCATTGAACCGATTTCTTCAAAGATAAGATTTTAAATATCTGATATTTCTGACAATTTGCTTTTTATCATTTAATAAAACGAGTGAGATTTATCAATTCTTGAGTTAAGCTCTCATGAATACGAATAAAGCTGTCTTTATCTTGTTTAAAAAAGGTTTTAAAAAACATCTCATTAGACGGCGGTTTTCGCTCCTTAGCTTTATAATGGTTTCTTTGATTAAAGGTCATTTAAAAGTGCAAAGTTCATAGGTCATGTAACCTTTCCTTTTCTATTTTAAATCGTCAATTTAATCCAATAGTTTTTGCGCAGAGATAACACAGACACTTTGCTTCATTATAATTGTTTTTCTCAGTCAACTTTGCGTTTACTTAGATTTTCACATTACGCATCGAATCTAGCTTCTTATTTTACAGCTGCGGTCAACTATCGGTTCGGCGCCTGCAATCAATGATCCATTTTCACATCTAAGGTAGGAGGAAAAAACGACTAATTGATGATAAATGTTTACAATTCCAGGAACTTCAAGAGATGCAAAACCGTTTAATCCAATCAGCATGTGAGGCTTTTACAGCCACTGATTTATCGAAATCGAGGTCAGACTCCGGTTCGAGTTCATCGAGGTCAAACAGTTTACGGTCTGGGAAGAATCTCTTGCCATCTCATCAAACTCGAAGAGGTCTGCACAAATCGAATTCGTTCAAAAGGCATTCGATAAGTTTGCAGAGCATTCCAGATGATGGTACTGATGAAGATGAAACACTGAAAGATGGTTGCAATAGATATGGGCAAGTAATAGGTGCGTTTTTGTAACTGTTTTCGATTATATTAAGTTTACTTACATTGGTGTCTTGTGAGCTCAAGGCTTGAGGTACATGATTTAACCGTTGATATATAAGACCCTTCCAGGTTTTAAGACTGAATTCTAATCTCCACGATTTTGTTATCATCGGTTAAAGAAAGACGCAGCATGGTGGTAGGTGGCAACATAAAGGCCCTCATTGGGCACCAATTTACCCAGATCCCTTGTAAAATCCACCTTTACATCTGTCATATTTCATTGAAGCACGTATCTTGGAATCTTTTCCTTTGCAGGAGCACAAACGGATGAGAGCACTCTGAGCTCAAAATCGAGTTCAAAGCGGACAATAAAACAGGAATCATTTGATTCTGAGATTGATTTTGTAAATAAAGAGGAGAATTATCAGCACCCTTATCAAGCAATTGATTTAAAACGAGCCAGCGACAAACACTTGAGAAAATTTGAGCGCCGTGTTAATGAAGAAGAATTCTTAGAACATTTCAGAAATGGGAAAAATATGCTTGATGAGGCAATGAACATGCAAAGCGACAGTGAATGCTCTTTAGATAGTACAAAAGTAGAAATCGATTCATTGTGCCTTGAGGATGATGACTTTGCACCGTCAATGATACAGGACTTTAAATACGATGAGAGTAGTAACAAATCAGATGATAACTTTTCTGATCTGAATCTAAATGTCATCAGTCAAAAGGATGATTTAATGGGCCTCCGCTCAGGTATTATGGATAATTTGTCAAGGATTCGCACAAGTACGAAAAAGGAAGAGAGCAGCTCCTTAGAAGCGATGTGCTCGAATGAAAATAGCTTAGCTGGGTCAAGTCAAGATCTTTCAGATGACGCAACAATAAGCGATTCAGAAAGTATATCAAAACTTCGTAGCAGTCTCAATTCTAAGGTAATCTTAAATTTTCCAATTTCTTGTCTTGTTTTTCTATCTTTTTTCTCCTTTGAAGATAAACTAAATCTTTTACTTGCTTCAAAAACTTTTCTAAAATCTTCTAAATTAACTTCTAAAATAAATCAAAAAATGCCTTTATTTGCATCGACACCTTGAAAAGCAAGTATAAAGACCTTAAAAAATATATATCTAATTTATTGCAAAGAACAACATAAACGCTATATTGATGCATTTTTTAGGCATGCTGACATTGCCTTATGCTTAAATTGCAGTATTCATATCTTACCTTTGTTATAATTTCTACGGTAAAAGGTCCAATAAAACTAACAGGGGTCAAAGATCATACCCCTTTAACATAGGTCAAAGGTGCATAAGATTTCTTATCACAAATTGATAAACTTTTATGCTCTTTTAGCTACCGAAGGCAGATCGGAGTTCATTGAGTTCATATTCAAAATTATTCAAGAAAGATCCAGCATCCGATGCACTGAAGTTGCTTGTTACTCTGTCCTTTAACCCAGAATGCCATTCGTCAATACTAGCAAGTCTTTGTCTACCAAATGCATCAGGTATATTGAATTAATCTTCTTATCCTTGAATGAGTCACATGGTCTTGAAAGAGTCACATGGTCTTGAAAGAGTCACATGGTCTTGAAATAGTCACATGGTCTTGAATGAGTCACATGGTATTTAGCAACATTGATGATTTCTTCAAGGGCAAATACCTCTCATATCTGCACATACATATTTTTAAGGCACATTTGCTATAACATTATTACTTTTATTACCCCCTTGGAGCCTGATTAAATATATTAGTTGTTACTGTATAGTTTTTTAACACCGGGGGTGACTAATAGGGTTAAAGTAATTCAATGCAGCACAGTATTGTGTGTCAAAAGCAAATCTATGAATTACGAAATTAATGGTAGTCAAAACCATGGTTCGTTATTGAATATGTTCTGTGACATTTCCTGTGACATTTCCTGTGACATTTTCTATGACATTTTCTGAGACATGTGATGTGACATTTTCTGTGACATTTCCTGTGACATTTCTGTAACATCTTCTGTGACATTTGCTGGGACATGTGATGTGACATTTCCTGTGACATTTCCTGTGACATTTCCTGTAACATTTTCTGTGACATTTTCTGGGACATGTAATGTGACATTTTCTGAGACATGTGGCGTGACATTTCCTTTAACATTTTCTGTGACATTTTCTGGGACATGTGATGTGACATTTTCTGAAACATGTGGCGTGACATTTCCTTTAATATTTTCTGTGACATTTTCTGAGACATGTGGCGTGACATTTCCTTTAACATTTTCTGTGACATTTTCTGGGACATGTGATGTGACATTTTCTGAGACATGTGGCGTGACATTTCCTTTAACATTTTCTGTGAAATTTTCTGAGACGTGTGGCGTGACATTTCCTGTAACATTTTCTGTGACATTTTCTGGGACATGTGATGTGACATTTTCTGAGACATGTGGCGTGACATTTCCTTTAACATTTTCTGTGACATTTTCTGGGACATGTGATGTGACATTTTCTGAGACATGTGGCGTGACATTTCCTTTAACATTTTCTGTGACATTTTCTGAGACATGTGGCGTGACATTTCCTTTAACATTTTCTGTGACATTTTCTGTGACATTGTCTCTGTTATTTTCTGTTTCAGGTCAGATAGTTGCAGCAGCCCGCTCGCCTAGAATAAGCTCACATCATCTTGAAGAGATAGCTACTTTGCTTGGCAATCTATTCACCGTATGTTCTCTAATCTCTTCTAATTCATAAGCTCTTGAACAACTGCTAATCAATTTCTCTCCAGTTGACCACTCTTGTGGTGTTCCAATAATCCTTAGATAAAAACCAAGAAAACATTCATTCCGGAATAGCAGCAAATAATCATGTGAAATGCCTCTAAAACCAAAAAATTCACCAAGCGCATTCTTAGGCTGCAACATAGATTTTTTTCTTTTTATGGATTTCCTTTTAAGTTTGATTGAACTTAAATTTGAAGCCGGATTACGGCTGATTTCTGACCTCTGCTTCGAGAGAAAACGGGGAACGAGGTAGAAAGGGGGAAAGCCTTTCAATAAGAAAGCGTATGCTATTTGTAAATGTTAACATGTTAACATACGTTTCATCAATTCATCAGGTTTCTGGGCCAGAAAGCAAAAGAAAAGCTGTTGAAGCTGGGTTGTTGAAAACTGTGATTGATCTACTAGAGACTCCAGAGCCCGTTCAGGTAATTCTGTCTTGTTTATTTTATGATAACAGCGATGTAGGAATGTAGGTTATACTTGTATCAATTGAAGATTTATCTTAGAGTGATTTGAAAATTGTTTGTAAGTGATTTTCTTGTCTTTTTTGACCATGTTTTATTATGTTCCAGGGCACGTGTTTGTCCATTCTAAACGACCTCCTGCAAACGGAAAGCGAACGTGAGTACTCCATGGCAATCACAAATGTACCGATCGAGCCTCTTTTAAGCATTCTTGAGAAAGATGCTCAAAACAAGAGAGCCCATAATGACAAAGTTCAGTTGTATCAAGAAAGAACCCCATTGGCTCATGGCGAAAACCAAACAATCAGTACCAGGAAGACTGCTCATCATATCCATTTCCAAGAAAAGGAAGCGGAAGTAGGCGCATCGAAATCGATAAAACGTGAACCGAAGTTTTTATTAGAGAAGAGATTATCAGAGAAAGAAATGGCTACCCAGAGTTTGAAACTGGTGGAAATGAACTCGCATATTCAATTCATGCCTTTACCTGATGGGGTGGGGAGAGGGCGGTCGGATAGTTTCAGCTCACAATCAAGCAGAGAATCATCGCCATCATCAATGGGAAAAGTCAGCTCTAAGAGCAACAGTGTCAGTGACGTAAGGCTTAGTGAAGCTTTAGCAAATGTAGTTTTACGTCAGAGGAGAAGTAGCCGAGGGAGTGGATATAGCACTGATGCAAGCACTGCAAGGTAGATTAAAATATATTCAAATCAGGTGCGGGAATTATGAGGCTCAAGCACCCCTCCCTACCAGGACCCTGTCACATAGAATGGAGACCTTGTTTGGAACATGTCCGCGAAAGAGATTGGCTTCCTTTCCTTTGTTTCTAGGTTTCTTTATTTTATCCAATACCTTCAGACATGCATTCCTTAAAAAGAGTCTAAAGGCAGGAATGCTGTAGCTTGGAACGGAGAAAAGGCACTCAATTTATTAGTGGTGTTCCATTTGTTTTTGTAAAAATCATCTCTATTCTTGGCTCCATCTAGACGTTAGAGGTCTGGACAAGTTATAACTAGCTGATTTTAAAGCGAATGTTGCAAGACCTCATTCATAATCGTAATTCTCTAACTAGATCTTTTAATTTTTCTTCAACAGTAGCAACTTGATTATCAGTAATCAACTTTGCCGACCAATGGCTGCCAAAAACATCGCTGTTAAAATGTTAGCTGCTGTAAGCAGCAACCCAAAATTACAACATGAGCTTGCCAAGTCAAGGTTAGCTTCAAATTCTTTTTGCCTGTGTATTTCATACGTTATAATGTTAATCATACTTTGCATTATTCTTAACAGGTTATTGAAAACAGCTATTTCACTGCCTTCTACTTTCAGATCAACAAATGATCTTGAAACTTTAGTTTTTTAATTTAGAAATGTTGCCGAAATTCTTTATTGTTGATTTCTTGTATTGCATTTTGTTTCATTGTCACAGATATGCATTGTCAATTTTGTTGGCTACATTTCTGCATTTTTCAGCATTTTCCAATATATTTCAGCATATTTTAGCATATTTCAGCATATTTCTGCATATTTTGGCACAATTTAAAATACGTTAGCATATTTAATGCTGCATATATTTCATTAATAGGATAATTCAGATATTGCTGCATTGTTCAAAAGACAGTGACTTCGAAATAGCATTACAATCCACCATGGCATTATCAAATATTGCTGTTAATATCAACACTCATGCCCAGGTATTCTACCAGTAACTTCTGATGACATGAATATTCGTTATCTTTCTTTGTTCATTTGTTCGTTTGTTTATTTTTGTTTATTTGTTAGTTCGTTTGTTCGATTGCTTGTTTGTTTGTTTGCATCAGATTTGTCAAATCAAGCAACATTGCTTTTCAAGAAAACTTTGCAAGTTATTTTCCATTCAACCATCGAACCTTTGTATCATTCCTTCACTTGCTATATTAAAAAATTTCTTTTAACACTATTTAGGTTTTCTGATGGCCATTAACTTCTGCTTTTGTCACCAAAAACCCAGATCTACACGGTGTTGACTTTTTATATTTCAATTTCGGTTCTTTTGTGACTATTTCCTTCTCCTTCTTCCATTAAAACCACCAATTGATGAGTATTTCTTTTTTAACAATAGCTTGAAAGTGAAGGTTTTGTGGAAGGACTAGAATTCAACTTAAAGAACAACAATATCAGGTCAGTTTACAGCAAATATACTTCCACAACTTTACTGCTTTCACTATTTGCATCAAAATCAATTTTTTCAAAATCAAACGATTTACATGGTTAGGACATATGACGAGACTACGCCCAGAAACACCAGCTAGGAAGGCCATTGAAGAGTACCTTAGAAAAGTCAAAAGACCACAGGGAAGACCAAAGACGACATGGATGCAGACAAGACCTTAGCAAAATTGGAATCAAACTAGATCTGTTATATGCAACGAAAACCTTAAATAAACTAGTTGAACAGACTGGAGTAATATTGCCAAACGCGTCGTGCAATAATAATTGCGTAAGACGTAATAGTAGTAGAGGTAGTAAGTTATTAACACTGTCCTCAACAGAAGAATTATAGTTTTCTTATAATATCTGTCATTGCTGATATATTCATGCACCTTACAGCTAGAACTATAGTGACTCTCCTTTGAGCAACATCCTTCTGCACTGCCCTAATACCTTCTTATTTGTTATGCAGCTTTTATGTTAGTTATTACATCATCCTCACTTTGTCATGCTTTAAGACTAAATCATTTTTCTACAGAATAAGATATCATGCAGCGCGGGGTCTTATCTATCTTGGTCATTTCAACATCGAAGGAATTCATTTATTCTCTGCTCTCGAAGGTAGGCGAAAGAGTCATTACCTTCTATTTGTTAAATTGTGTTTATCTAATTTATTAAAGTAGAGAAAGATACAGATTCATTTTTAAGGGAGACTATATTTGTAATTATTTAGCTATCATACGAAGAAAAGATTTGAAGTTAAAAAGAACGTTTTACTGACAGAAAATGCCGATCAGTTGCATTTATGTAACACTTCCCAAATGGATTCTGATTGAAATACGAAGCTAATTTTAACGCATTATACAGTATGGTAAAGCATGATGCTTTTCCAGTTACCAAATGAAAAATGTTCAAGTTCATTATAAGGAGGTTACCTTTGTAAAGAAATAAATCGTTTTATTGATATACTTATCTTCAACAGCGGATGAATCGCTTTCAAGTGTGATCTACTCTGAAGCAACTGCACAACAAGAACATTACTTCGTTCGGTACGATTTCATTTAAAAATCAAAGCCTAATTGAAATTTAAAATGATCCTGCTGTCATCCTCTTTATTCTTGCTTGTAACTGCTTTTTCACTTTTATGAATTTTCATTTAACAGGCTTTTAACACTTCACCCCCGGTTAATGTACAGCTGTACAGTAACATTAAATACACTGCACAGATTGCAAGAAGATACAAAAATTGATGCTGGGCTAAGAATCTTTAGAAATGCTTAGAAGCTGGTTATTACAGAAATTATAGGGCTTAGACTCCTACAATTAAGAAATAAACAATATTCGCCGAAGAACATTGGACAAAATCGTCCTTCTGTTGATGAAAGAGTTCATTAAGGTGAATTGTAGATCATCAATTTTTACTCATGATTGATCTGTTAATTATGTAGCCATCAAATGGATTGTGTTCATCTATCTAAAATTTCTTATCTCTTTTTATAGAGGTACCAGTTTCGAGAGTCTTGTATTAATGCTTACAAAGGACATTCACTTGCTTTGGGGTGGAAGCACCCTACCTCCACCGTCCCCAGGAGATAAGAAAGGCGGGATGAGGAATGGAGTTAATGTGCCGGGGAAAGAAGGAATCAGGCACACACCATCAGAACAGCAAATATTGAACTTTATTTTGACGATGTATCCAACATTTGTGCATCCAGTGATTCTTATGAGGCTTCTGCTTCACAGGTTTGTTCAAATAGATTTTGCCCCTCACATCTATTATAGACTTATATTACATACCATTATGTCACTTCTAACGAAACAGGATGCTTAGTTTGATAAGGTTCTAATGTAAGCATAAATAGAGTTTGAAATAAAGTTAGCAAAAGCATGGGGGCTCAGGGATGTCGAAATAGAGGCTAGACAAAGATGGGTAATGCAATGAAATTGAAGGTTATATAACAAAAGGGTGATGAGTTTGGCTAATATGTTATAGGCAAAATGGCTATTATAATCCCCTCTGTGCTTTTTTCATTCTGGCATTCCTAAGCAAGCTGTCCATTGATTGCTCTGTTAATTAAGTCTCTGAAAGACCAGAGTTTAGATAAGACAATTTGAAACACAGTACTTGTCTTTATGTTTTTAGATTCCATGATCCAACATATTACAAAGTATTCGAGGAGTACGAGGAGAATGGTCACGTGACCCATATTGGAAATTTTTCACCACTCCCCCCTGTTCACGCAAGATTGATGAGAGTTTGGGTATCGTGGCTGGAGAATCATCCGGGGGATTTCAGAGGATGTCCAGCAATACTCGTATGTTGTGGCTTTGAAATATTTTATATTGAATATTATTATGAATAAATTATGTAATGTTCCTCCAAGTAACTTTTTTCAAAATTAGGGAAGCGAGTTGGTTCGTTTTTGGACCAGCTCAGTGAATTTGTACCTATTTTGTGCCCCTTTTCGCTTGTTAAATGGACACACATAATATCAGCATACTAAGTGGTTACTGAATAATGTTGTTCGTTAAAAATTTTTTTAAACAAATACAAGTTATGCTTCAAAATCTTTTCCTTTCCAGGAAGAATTAGGCGATTTGATCGAACCAATGAGAGCGGTCAGCGGACCTTATGCTCCATGTGCTGATCGTCTTGATGCTCTAATCAACAAAATCAAGGTCAGGTGATTGAATGATTATCTAAATGATTAATGATAAGATCATTAAATTGATTGATTGTAAAGTTTCTGCAATCAGACCAGTTTTCGCAGCATCCAGGAAGTCATGACGATTTCATTACATTCTTTGCATTGTTATCAAGACAAACGATTAAGCCTAGGTACATTTTGTACCATCTTCATTACCTTCGCTTACTTCATATTTCTCTGCCTCGGTTGACAATTGTTTATTTCATAACGTAGGAAGATGGAAGTAGCCGTGGAAGCGAGAGGAGCAATCATTCAGAAAATTACCATGATGCTCTATACGAACAGGTTTGTATAAAATTCATTCTCACCACTCTTCTAACTTGAATAACACATGATTCACACATGATTTGCTTTGAAATCCTCTAGCGCAAAGCTAACAGCTGATATACTTTTGTTTCAGTGCCAGAAAGCAATTGTCAGTGGCTCAATACCATCCACGGAAGATTATTTCATCTATCTTGCAAGTCTCCAATTATACATTGAGGTAGGCTACTTTGTTTTTGTTATCCTTCGTTGATTTCTAACCGCAATGATGTCCAGACGGTTGCAAAAACAAATACACCTTATCGAACTTGTATTTAGGAGAAGGATTTGGTAGGAACGTGAATTCTCGAGACTTTGTTGCCCAGAGGTTTCTATTTTCTATTTTCTATTCTGTGCATTTTCTTTGGAGGAATGCTTATGAATAAAGATTTGTGATTTCCTGTGTCTCAGCCTTTATACATAGTTCTGAAGAGTTTGATTTTTACAACAATTTATTAGTTAAGCCATGCCAAAGTTTCTTTGCTTCTTATCAAACAAAGACTCGATAATATTCAACGAATTCGGCGGCGCGCAAATATGCAAAATGATTGTCATCTTCTGTAACTGATACATATTTTACTCTATTCTGTACTATATGTACATATATAAGATTCGCTGATAAAGATTGGCTTAGCTTTGAAGGAATTTTGATCTAATTCAGGGTTGGTCTTACTCATGATATAAGCAAGATCTTAATCTGTGTCGAATGGCAGCAAATCGATGATGCTGGTCTACAGAACTTGCGAAGTGTTCGAAAAGAACTTTGCTTAGCGTTTTGCCTAACGATCTTTCAGTTCTAGCATTAGTTTGACAAATCGTGTGTGCGCTTACCAATTTGGTCAATTTAACCGCTTTTCACTCCAAACGACCGTGATTTCATTTGATTTTACACTGGCTGCGGTCAAAGTAACCAATTACTGATAAATTATTTCACGTAATCATACTGTTCATGACCTTATCGTATTACTGACATATTGTCGGATTAATGTCACTGCTTCCTTCATTTTAAGCTCAAATTTGTTGAATAAGCCAATTTTTAGATTACTGTTCTCTTAAAACACGTCGTTTTCTACCTGTGTTTTTAACATCAACTTCCATTAAGTTCAAGTTCAACTGCTGTTATCCATTGCATTTCCTTTGAATTGACAACCTTCCTCCGCCAATGCTTTCCTTATAAGTAATGCGAACAAGAGATAGACTTAAAAGTCTGATCTTCGTCTGTTGAGCTAAACATTGTGGTTACTTTCCCAGGATTTGGAAGAGTATGGTCCAGACTTCCCACAAAGAATCAACACAGTCAACAGGTAGTTTCTGATTGGTTTGATTAAAATTGATTCTATTTGATTCAGAACATCATTAGTAATCAACTTTTTGATCAGAGGCTGACTTCATTGCATCTTATTGAAATATTATTCGATATTGGATAATTTGAATTTTTTCTTTTTAGCATCACGCTTCCAAGATTAAAGCAAAGTATTCATCCTTCTCTTGCATCATCGAAAAATGTTCTGAAAAAGTAAGTTGATGCCAATACCAACCATAGTAAAAAATTTATCGATTTTTAAACATATAGATTTCGAAATCAAATAACTCAATCCAGATACTAACTTGAAGTTGGTTCTTTTGTTGTCTTGCAGAATTAAGATACAATATGAAGTGATCTTAGAAGAGCTGCCAACAATGCGGAATGCAAAACATAATTACATTGATTGCTGTCAAGGCATTGAGGGATTTGGATGCAGGTTTTTCAAATTAAAGGTTTGAAAACTCATAATAGTTGATTGATAATGTAAACAATTGCTTTTATCATTGTAACTTACTGTTATATCATTTTAGTTATTGATCACTACCAATCTAGTACATTAAAATTTCAGATGATTTGATAATAATTGATTGATTGATCGACTGATGAATGATTGATTGATCGACTGATGAATGATTGATTGATTAATTGATTGATTGATTGATTGATTAATTGATTGATCGACTGATGATTGATTGATTGATTGATTGATTGATTGATTGATCGACTGATGATTGATTGATTAATTGATTGATTGATTGATTAATTGATTGATCGACTGATGATTGATTGATTGATTGATTGATTGATTAATTGATTGATCGACTGATGATTGATTGATTGATTGATTGATTGATTGATTGATTGATTGATTGATTGATTGATTAATTGATTGATCGACTGATGATTGATTGATTGATTGATTGATTGATTGATTGATTAATTGATTGATTGATTGATTGATTAATTGATTGATTGACTGATTGATTGATTGATTGATTGATTGATTAATTGATTGATTGATTGATCAGCTGATGATTGATTGATTGATTGATTGATTAATTGATTGATCGACTGATGATTGATTGATTGATTGATTGATTGATTAATTGGTTGATTGATTGATTGATTAATTGATTGATTGATTGATTGATTGATTGATTAATTGATTGATTGATTGATTGATTGATTGATTAATTGATTGATCGACTGATGATTGATTGATTGATTGATTGATTGATTGATTAATTGATTGATCGACTGATGATTGATTGATTGATTGATTGATTGATTGATTGATTGATTGATTGATTGATTGATTGATTGATTGATTGATTGATTGATTGATTGATTGATTGATTGATTGATTGATTGATTGGTTGATTGATTGATTGATTGATTAATTGATTGATTGATTGATCAACTGATTGATCCGCTAAACATGATCAACAATGTTTTGTCTCATCCAGCAACGAGTTCCAACAAAAGGTGGCAAAAAGTACAATAACGTGACAAGGTTACTTGGTATCAGTGCCAAAAGAGTAGCAATTCTTGATGAGCAGACAAAGGTATGAAAAGAATCATTTTTTTGTTCCATGATTAATCTAAAATTTAGATCCTTTTTTGTATCACAATTGCAATCCTCCTTTAAATCTTTATGTATATCTTTATTCCGAAAGGCTTGTATAGAAAAATGGAATTTTAAAGACCTCAAAAGATGGGGTACAACAGAAGACAATCTTTATCTGAAGTTAACGTTTAAAAAGAAAACAGTCGAGTTTCAAATGGACAGCAAAAGGTATGTTTCTTCTCTATTTCGATTCGTATTGCCATTATGAAATGCGAGTTTATAAATTAAACTCAAGCTTCTATCTGAGAGCCTCTCATTTCTGAACTATTTATAATACTGATTCCTTAAATATTTAACTTCAAATATTTCAGATTGCTCTAACTTTCGAGCTTTCGAATGAGCACACAATACAACATCTTCAAATCTTCATCTTTCATATTTCCAGCATATTCAAAGAACTTTCAAACTACATCCTGACTTGTTCAATGGAGATGGGTCGACAAGGTTTTGGCAATTTTGACACCAGTCCGTGGAGTCTTTACGCCGAACAAACTGGAACATGGGGGGTTCCAGCATTGCGTCTATACTTGAGTGAATTACGGACTGAGCTTGATAATTCACCGACTGGAAAAGTAGAAAGCCCATTGTCTTGTCGAGAAAGAGCAATAACTTTTATGCCAACTTCACCATCTGCTATGTAAGTAATCTTACCTTCGATTTTATTCATATTTCTTTGCTGGTGGTGGATAGAAATTTATATTTGAGATTTCTAAACACTGGATGTTTTGCAAACCTCAATTCCTTGTTATTAAACAATACAATCATTACTACAACATTGATGATTTCGATTTCTTTAAGACTTATTCGATGTCATTCAGAAATATTTGATATCATCTAGACTTATTCGATGTATTTCAAACCTATTAGAAGTCTTTCAAACATATCGTTGCCAAACTTTATACTACCAAACAATGTTATGGCCTGGGTTTTTAATATTGCAACAAATTTGATAAAGCTTTTTGACGTTAAAAATTTATCACAGGATGAGACCAACGTTACAACGTTCAAAGTCTTACGGTGTTCAAGAAGTTTCTAAATCAGCTCCAGAACCAACTGAGCAAGACACAGAAATCACGAGTTCTGTTTTTGATTGGTTTCCATTCCGCAACAGAAAACCTCGCACGTGTACTACCAAGTCTGAGCTATCACAGCAAAGCAGCACCATAACAGAAAAATCACAACAACAACAATCAACCGTTGAAGGAACCTCACCGAGAAGTAAGATTTTTTTCGTTCTTATTTTACATTTACACGTCTTTAGCACAACGAATATGTGGCACAGACACAAGTTAAGCAGCAAAACCATTAACCCTTTCGCACCCGGATTTATTTTCAGTTAACTGTTAAAACCCATATAATTCTACACTTTTCAGGGGGTAGCATAGTCAAATAGCTTAGGTGAAAGCATAAACTATTATAGAAAACTGCCATCAGAACATTTACAATATTTTGTACTCAACCCCCTGAAAAATCATCTCATCTAGTGTTTGTCATTGGGCCATATAGCCCGTCCATCGGTGAAAGGGTTAAGCTCATTCTATTTTATAAAATGGCTTGATTTTGATTTAGATAATCTATACCAAATTATAGAATAGCGTTCTAGAAGTACCAGAATCGTATGGAGCAGTTTGTATTGCGGCTATTCAGACACGTTAAAAAGGTAGAAAAGCTTTAAGACCGAAGTTGTTTATTTCTAGGAACAAAATTACGAAAAAGTTCAAGCTCACCAAAGTCTCATGTCGAATTCACACCCGTGTCTGTGTTTGAGCAACATCTTTCAAGTCCTTCTCATGCATCGTCAAGTGTTCTTTCACAATCAAGCAATGAGCGTGCGCCAATGCTCGACGGTATGTACCTAACATTTAAGCATTAACGAAAAAATCTCATGTGTTTAATTGCACATTTTATAGAATGTATATTGTCGCGTCGTTTTGGTCCGAATGTTTATTTCAAGTGACACTTTTTGGCTCGCTAATTTTACAACAGACCAAAATTTCTGTATAAATGTGTATAAAATGTATACAAACAAGATAACTGTTTGCCAGTTACACAAACCATTTTTCATGTTGCAAATCATTATGTTTCCACCCTTCAATACAATGATACAATCATTGCTTCTTAGTATCAACAGAGCAAGATAATACAAAAACAGTTGAAAAAATTCAAAAGGATTATTGCAAAGCAGTAGCGAGGATTAATTATTGCCGATGCCCGCCAGATGCTCAGCTTCCAAATCTAAACAGAAGAGATTTCAGGTATACCATGGATAATTCGATTCAAAAGTGACTCATTTGAGAGTTTCTCTGAAATAGTTGCAAATTGCATAAGTCAAGAGATTTCTGTTAAGTTTCAAAACAAAGACAAATAATTATTATCTATTACTTTCTTTGGATGATAAGCAGGAGCGGAGCCATTTGGGGGGGTCAGGGGGGGGTGACCGCTCCCAATCGCTTTTGAGTCTGCACAGTGGCGTATATCTGTCTCTGTCTATCTCCCCTCATAGAAAAAGTGGCGTATATCTGCTCCTGTTTAACTGTCAGATTATTGAGTTAAAATCCGCGCGGCCATTGAAGAGACATTTGTAACAATCAGCTTCCATTTTTTATTTCAGTGCGTTTGAATTGCTTCAGCACCCTAAAGAACTAGCAAGACAAATAACATTAATTGATCACGGTAAGATCATTTACATTTGCATCTGCCGGCCTCTAAACGATTCTAGTGATGAACTGTAGAGTTGATAAATGCTCTCTCCTTACTCTTCTCAAACAATTGCCTCGTTATCAAGTCCCGTCTCAATAATCTATGATTATGGCAATCGGCCTATTACTACAAACACTCCTTTACTTGTAGTGAATCGAATAATTTTCATTTCGTTAGCATTTTATTTATCATGGACCTAAACACCCCCTCTTTAAAATTAACACTTTTGGCTCTGTAATTTGAAAACCTCCGAATATTGTAAATGTGTAAGAATTCAAGCAAGCTAGCATAATGTTTTATCAGCTGTAAGCAGCCTGACTTAAAATTTGTCAAATTGAGAAGACTTATTTGAAGAGATGTTCAACAAGCAGTGGTAGCTATTAAGGCATCTGATATTTAGGTTTGAAATATTTTTTTGTAGAATTATTCCGAGCAATGTCATCAAGAGATATTCAAAGGAAATTATCGATTGGCACGTTAAGAAAGTTGAAGGGAGACAATTCAAGTCAAACTGTTGAAAAAGTTGCTCAAAGGTTTAATCAGGTAACGATTTTTTTAATACGCCATTCCATTCAACGCTGAATGATGAATATTGCTTGGCATTATGCATTTCTAGTCTAAAACGCTAAGCTGGGGAGGAAGCCATATTGTGTATAGAAGCAACGGATACCTTTCTAGATTTTTTCGAGTATCAATCACCCACCATTTGTCATTGTCAGCCCGTTTTTGATCAGAAAATTTTCAAAATTTTGACTATTCATTTGTCCAATTGAATCTGTTTACAATGGAAAAGCAAAATGATTCTTAAACGGAGCTTAATAGAAGTTGAAGCAAAAAAAGAACCGGAATTCATGCTGTATATGAGAGTCTTATGCTATTTGTCTTCTTGCTGTTTCAAGATTTGAAAATAGCATAAAACTCAAGCTGTTTTTCCTTGATTTAATCTGTGTACTTTAACCAGAAAAGTACGCTTTATAGTAAGAGGGGATGACGTAAAAATCACCTTTCTTTTCATCATATAATTATGCTATTTTTAGCTGAGTAACTGGGTTTGTGTCTCCATCGTCTCTGAACGAAATATCGACAGACGAGCTCACCTCTTCAACAATTTTGTCGAAACTGCTAAGGTATTTGTCCACAATTATTTCATTTTTGGTAAAATGTACAATTCCATGAATTTTCAAAATTTTCTTTTCTTACCATGTAATCTATATTTCCATATCTACTTGTTTTTTTTATCGATTCAAGCATCTATCTATACAGTTTTTATCTATTCAAGCATTTCATATCCCATTTCATATTCTATGAATATAATTTTTAGTATAAATTCATTATCCACTCATTTTACCTTAAAGCAATGCTTGGAACTTCGAAATTATAACTCAGTCATGGCGATAGTGGTGGCTGCTCTTGGCAGCGCTCCAGTTAGGCGACTAAAGAACACTAAAGAGGTAATATTTTTACAACTTTACAAAACTGCCTCGTCAAATTTTTATGAATAATTTAATAACGTTGATGCAGAATCTTAATTCAGTATTTATTTAATTTAAAATATAACGTACATTTACAGCTTCCTTCATCGTGGATAGTTTTCAAGAATAAATATCGTTGAAGATCTCCACAAAAATGTTTCTAATCTCCTCGAAGGTCAACTTATTCAATTTTCTAGAGTTCTTTATCAATAGTTTGCTTCTTGGTTCAAAATGCACTAAACAAGGATTTTGTTGAAATCATTTTGCAATAAATTTTACGTAAATCCAATAAACATTCAGACCAACTACAATTCTTTATTTTTCAAAATCTTTCTCCCTTCTAGAAAGTTCCACCAGAATGCCTGAGTCAATTGAATAAAATGGAAATTTTGATGGATACAAAGGTTACTTTTTAAACTTTCTTAAAAGCTCTCTGATAAGATAACTCATTTAATGTGGTTTATTACTTGTGACTTTTCCTTTTTATAAATCTAGCCTAATTACGATTTACATTTTGCTGAAATAGTTTATGAAACATTTTAGACATCACTTCATTTTATCACAATTGAAATCCTCCTTTATATCTCTATGTATATCTTTATTCCGAACGGCTTCTATAGAAAAATAGAATTTTAAAGACCTTAAAAGGTGAGGTACAACAGAAGACAATCTTCATTTGGAGTTAACATTTAAAAGGCAATAAGACAATCTTTATTTAACATTTTTTTTCGGCATTTTGTTTTTTCAGAGCAATCATAAAAAATATAGGGAGGCTTTGAGAACTTCACCTACTCCTGCAGTTCCGTACTTTGGTATGCATATTTTTTACTAATTTCATTTTGTACCAGAATTTTCAGAATAAAAGCCTAAAAGGTTTACTGGAATTTTTAGAGCTTTTTTACTTTAAACTGTTAGTGGAACCAAGACACTAGTAGGTTTTATTAAGTCTTGTGCACCACCAAACACAAATCATCAGAATTGTACTATCTTCTTGAGTTATGAATATTTTTCCTGACATTTTTTCAAACTGAAATTTTAATTGATTTTAAGAATATTCATGTTTGTGATTAACTCTTTGCAGGATTATATCTCAAGGATTTGACATTTATTTCTGATGGTAACCCAGACAGTTTAACTAACGGCCTAATCAATCTAAACAAAAGACGGCAGGTAAAAAATTAGTTTTGTACAATTTTGTTGCTTTACGTGAATTAATACTCATATTTTTGATTCATTTGATTTTAAAATGACTCATTTGGTATACTTAATTATTTTATTTTAGATCCATCTTCTTCTCGATGAAATACATCGATTTCAGAAAAAGAAATACAATTTTCAAAAGGTCTGTAAACTTGAATTTACCTTCTTGAACTAGATACAAACCTTTTCATAAAACATTTCTCCGATTTCAACATATCGAACAAATTAATATGTTTTCTACTCCCAATAATCATTTTCTGCGCACTAACATCCCATCCATTGCATATTTCAACCATATTTTACTCTCTAGTGAATTTTTGCTTGTGTCCATAGCAACATGACAAAGTGACGCAAATTTCACTTTCACTTTTCATTTTTTATTTTTCATCAGGTGCCAGAGGTACGAGATTACCTCTTCAGTCGCTCAAATGTACCGGAAGAACAACTGCATAAAATGTCACGTGAGATAGAGCCACCAATCAGCTCTAAGTTTGCAGCAACTGCTGCCTCGCAGCCAGCAACTGGTTTAGATCGTCTGCAAGCAAATCTTTTCCGAAATACTGCACCAGGAAGAGTGATTGGCAGGCGAACACTTGGGATCATGAAGCCACCCATGAATAGCGTTGCTGTATAAGGTATGGTAGTTTTAATTCTACGATCAGTTCTACTTACCAGTCTATTTTCACACAGAGCGGCCACTTAGTATAATCATTTGCAACACAACTGTTGTTACTCCGAGTTCCATAAATTACCCACCATCAGACAACCCAAAAGCTCCACATTTTGAGGCAAGATATTAGTCGACTTTGCATCTCTTCTCTGCCATTTATCACCTTGATCAGACCCTATAAATATACTTAACTATATTTAGGCCTTTAAAATTCGAACTCAATCCGCTTGCCTTGATTTACAAATTGAAATCTGGATGGGTTCTGGGTGTGTTCATTGAATTTACATTAATTTCAGCTAATATCGCCACAGTTGCCAGATTTGAGGCCGTAATGTCTTTCAGTCTGTTGCCTTGCTTTCCCTGCCGTTATTCAAAAAAGGTTAAGAATGATTTAATATTATAATAACCGATAAGTGCAACAGGTTTATCGCATTTGAGATCTGATTTTACTTTTCGCTTTTCATCTCAAAGATCATCTTTGGTGACGGTATTAATCAAAAAGGTACCTCAGTTGGGCAATAATTGCTCGAGTTTCATTTGCTAGCATCTGCCGCATGTAAAAACAAAATACAGACGAAAGATTGCGAAGAAATTAAGTAGAAAAGCGAAATATTCAACCAAAGAACATCGTATCATAATGTGGTTTCAATCAGTATCCAGATACACCATCATGAAAATACACCGGGTCGACAATTTTAAAACAGAAGCGAGTCGTTAATGATGGCCTAAAACCGCATCAAATTTATCATGATTTAGATAGATCCCATATATGAAATATATGTAGAAATCCTAAACCGTATATTTTGTAAATTACTTCTGATATCGTGAATATTCTGGATCATGCTGACTGGTTGGTCTTTAAATAAAACGAAAAGATGTACGATTGTATTGCATGATTCATGTTATTTTCGTACGATGAATTAAAACAGAAAATTCGAATAATGTTGACGAGTTCTTAAATTCGAATGACGATTTTCAATTCGAAATCAGGAGACTTTTTCAATTTCAATTCGAAAATCGATTTTTTGGAATCGAATGAAATTTTCAATTCGAATGGTACCTTCATATGTGGATGATGTAAAGCAAAAAACTGCTTAGGCCCGTCAGCCTTCTCAAATTGTAGATTCCGCAGTTTATATAAATTTCCATCAGGTTTTTATTCCCAATAAACATTGACAGGTTTATAAAATTCAATAAACAAGAGGTATCGTTAAATATAACACCATTTACGTGCAGCTGTAACTATGTATAATCATTGACGTGTTTTTTTAACTTGGAGATGGAATTGTATTTGAACGCTAAAGATTTCCTTCTGCTGGAATGGAATGCCACTCTTGAAAATAACATAAACTTCACTTAAGCTAAATAGAAGGGAAATTTTACTGACTTTAAAACAACCATCCATATTTTGCTAAATTTGATCTTTCGATGCAAAGCAAATGCAATTACCATAGACTAGAATATTTATCTTTCATTCCCGTTGCCTATTGATGTCCGGGAGGGTTGTAATATCCGCTGATGAAATCTTCTTAATTGCATTCCTTGAGCAGCATGATGAAAAAAGGGAATCTTTTGTAATAATTAGTTGATATTCATGTCTATCTAAAGTCGTAAAACTCACAAAAATATCTAGCCACAATGTAAAATATTCTCGTATTTGTATACAAGGTTGTAAAGGAATCGAATTTTATTACAGTCGTTATATTATGCAAGGTCAATGTTCACGAATTATGAACTTCGACCTTTGATCTTTAATACCGCCTCATCTTCTTCTAAAATGTTCATTTTCGCCATTACTGAGATCTCTTCCACCGGTTCACTCAAAGGTATCCTTTTAAAAAATTGTATTTTGCAGTGCTTTTTATATAGAAATTTTTGAAAGCAATGCGATTTTTGTGAGGTCAAATAATTTGCAATTCAAAGGCCATCAAAAGATTCACAGATTTGACAAAGATAGAAAAAAATTTAGCAAAAATCTTATAATATGTTCATCAAAATGATATGTTCATCAAAGCGACCCATTCAAGCACTCTTTATTTCTTTTATCATTTATATCTTTCTACAACATTAGGAAGCGGATGGACATAATCCTTGAACAGAAAAAAGTAAATTTTGACATCAATGTCCTATGGTTGCATCAATTTTGACATCGATGCAAAAAGCTGAAATTATCCTTAACCTGCAATTTGTTACCTTTTGGGTGAACAGTAATTGTTTCCATTATGTAACGTTTCCTTGATGTATCATTTGCTTTCGATCAGAAATCTCAAAATAAACTCTTAGAATTGTTGGGTCATGCTACAGCTATGGGATTGCTGTTGCGCAGTGATGGCAGTTTCACATTGATTTACAAAACCGTAAATTGGGAGGTCTTGGGGTGTAGATAGAGGGGGCTGTGAGAATCTAAAAATTTTTCTTCTTGCTAAAAGCGGCAACGTAAGTCTGCAAATTTCATCGTCGTTACTTTGTAAATCTCTGATCGAAATAAGATAATTATTCTCCTGCGCATATTCATTTCCATATAATTAAAATCACTTATCTATCGTTAATTTTGCATATAAAATGTGATCATATCGTTGCGTACGTTCAGTTAATAACAAGAGGCAATGTCGATGAAAATATTTTCGTATTTTATTTTGACTCACTGCTATGTGCTCCTACGTTTATTAATATCATATTTCAATTTATATTTTTTACGACGATCAGAGTTTTCCTGACTGAAACAAAGTTTCCATAATTAAAAAAATTCTAGAATTCATCTTTTATAATAAAACACCAAAATCTACACCAAAATTATAATGCATTAATGCAGTAAATGGAAATAATTTTTAAAATCGCTATCTATATTAAGTATTATTGAATAGAAAATTTCAAGACGGAACGTTTCTTCGGACCGTTTCTTGACTTTTGATTTCGAGTTATTTATTCTTTATGTGTTCATCTAAGTCGGGTGAATCTTCGTAGACATATTTTGAATACAAAGCTCTGTCTGGTAAAATGTACAGTGCCAAAGAATCAATGATTGTTGCAGTTATGGTTAATAGTCCAAGACCAGAGATTAACTGAAAAATTAAATTGGCACCAGAGAATTGACCTACAAGGAAAAGATGGATATAAATATCAGATGAAAGCTGAGAAATAAGAATTAACAATTATATACTTACGTCTGAGTCATGAATAGACAAAGATGGCATTTTATCTTTTGGTCGTTTAAAATTCGATGTTTAATGTTTAGGCTCACCTATTTTGCCAGCTTGGGAAAATTCAACTCGAACACAGAATCTTTTTCTAACAACTCTGCGACGGGTTTTACTGTTGTTGTTTAATTCTTCAAATCTTCTCGACTCGATAACTGGAATTTCTTGTTTTACTTTGTAATCAGATAAGGGGATTTTTTGGACAATGTATTTGTATTCAGGAATGCTGCCGAATAACAATATCATCAAAATAAACTAAATATGTTCGAAACTTTAGAACTCAGTCTGTCACAGAGATGTAGCATTAAATTGCTTTCGGTCATGACATGGTGGAACGAAACGAAGCGAAGAAAATGAATGACAAAGAAGAAAGACGAAACAAAGAAGAAGGAAGGAAAAAAATAAAACGACCAAAAGAAATGAAATTAGAGACATCAAAACAAAATGGAAGCAAAATCAACAAAATGAGATAACCAACGAAATTGAATTAAATTAAATAAAAAAACTAAAGGAAAAAACCGAGCAGTAGAAACTAAATACCTACTTGGTTCCAAATAATTTTTTCTCCGAATTTGAATATTCAATGATTACTCTGAGCACCAAACCATTTTCTCTATATGTCCTTGCTCTTGCATTTAATGCATCAGAATTCTGATTTAATGATTCAACTCCTGCAGCTTTAAGCAGCTCTATTAATCGAATTTTATCAGGCCGTCTAGCTCCATTACTATTCAATCTGAAAGGAAGATAAAATTGGAATAAATTTGCATAGTTACAGAGTGTGATATTGTTGTCTGTTAAAAAAGGTCTCTATATTTACTAACTATTTCATTTTCCTGCTGAGAGGAGATAAATTTCAGCAGATTTCTGCCATTGGGATAATTATAGTGGATCATTAAATCAGACTAAAAGAAAGAAACTGACTGTTTGGTTATGATTCCATTGGATGATGCTATCCAACCATTCATCATCCTATGTGAAGCTGCAAATTGATCTTTGAAAGATGAAAGAGCTGCTATGGAATGTTCAATCTTCAATAAAACATGTTCAGGATTCTTTGTGAAAAATGAATCTTCCCTAGAATGATATGAAAATGATGATAATGATGATAGTGAATATCATAATCGTTATGATTATCATCATGTTATCATCTTACCATTATCATCATAATCATCATAATCGTCATAATCATCATAATCATCATAATCATCATAATCTTCATAATCTTCACTATCATAATCAAAATTATAATCATCATAATCATAACCATACTCATAATCATAATCATTATCATAATCATAACCATAATCATAATCATCATTATCATCATAATCATCAGCATAATTGTAATCAAAATCATTATCATAATCATAGCCATAATCATAATCATAATCATAACCATAATCATAATCATTATCATAATCATAACCATAATCATAATCATAATCATAATCATCATTATCATCATAATCATAATCATAATCATAATCATAATCATAATCATAATCATAATCATAATCATCATCAATCATCATTATCATCATAATCATAAGCATAATCATAATCATCAGCATAATCATGATCATTATCATAACCATAATCATAACCATAACCATAATCATAATCATAATCATAATCATAATCAATCATCATTATCACATCTCCTACCTTAATACAATATAATTTTCAGGATCATTTGAATCATGCCCAGTCTCCTCCCATCTCTCTTTTATATAAGTTGCTATTGTGACTGCTTTGGATTCGACAGGCCAGTTCAGTTCTAGCCCATCAAGACCTCTACAATCCTGACACTTTGCTTTGATTCCTTAAAACAAATCATTTAAAACATGAATAAATGCATTGTCAACATTTGAATTTAACAAAGAAGCTTCATATCTAGTCATTCGGTACATAAATGGGTAGCTATACCTGGTTCTTTGCTATTGTTGCAACAGTGTTCATTATCAATAGCCAGATGAATCTCATTATCTTTCAAAGGTGGAGAATTTGTGATGATTCTTAAGTTGCCAGATGGGGAGTGATCAAACTAGAATAACATATGATGATGATCATGAAAGATTGCCAAAGTAAAGTAGAAATCATTAAGGCTAACTCATTTATTGGTAAATAGTAAACACTTTATGAAAAAATCGATCATCCAATCAATCAATTAGACAAACAATGAATCAGCTGATCACGCAATCATTGATTGCAAGCAGCAATCAATCAGTCAATCAGTAGATCAAACACTCAGCTGATCCACTAATCAATCGTGACTGGCGAAAATGACAAACACATGATAAAAATCACCTCTAAGTATGCTTTGTTAAGTACTAGTTGCATGAGTATATAGAAAACTATCAACAAGGCTACTGTATAATAAGCCACACCCAATCTTTTGTCTTTAATTACCACGTATTTGTACGTAACATAATGAAAATGCGACATTTTGATTCGACACGCGGAAGTAAACAATCCACTTGATCTCGTTATGATAAATAAAGCCAAGACGAGGCAAAATGCTCAGTAGCTTTTTAGTGCCTGCGAGGCCTTTTCCGGGTATAGAAGGCTCTTGGTTATTCATACCCCTCCCCTCGAAAAATAGCCACTTCCAGCACGAAGAAAACGCTTTTAAATGCTCTGAGGTTCTTCACTTCACACCCCAGAGTCTCCCAGTATCTTTTCCCCAACGAATGGCCAAAAATTGAAATACTTGACCTGAAAAGCGGTGTATTGTTATTTCTTGCATACGATACCACGAGATGTTATGTAATGAGGTCTAGGCACTAGTTTATGACGTCATAATGTTTTATTTTCATTGGAGAAGGTGCATGGCGAATTGGCTGATGGATCACGCAACAAGTTGAAATAAACCCGATAAAAGGCATCTAGTAATAAACTGAAAATGGATACAGACATCGATTTAGATGCAGAGTTGATGAATAAACTTAATGCGATGGGAACGAGAGATCACGAGGATCTGGTTGCGCAGTTTCAGAGCATTGTTGGCAGCCAGATTAGTCCGGCGGGATGCGCTTTCTATCTAGAAATGGCGAACTGGTATGCCATGTTTTTGTTTTTTGCTTGTCTAGTGCAACAGACATTTCATATGATTTTTGTGCAGATTTTAAGCATGATAACTCTCTAGCCATAAAAATAGTGTAAAAACTGGTTGCGATTTTACAGTTTTGCATTATCATGAATCAGGCGAGCAAATTTTTGGTTTGAAAACGCCATAATCGTAGTACTCCATGTTGGGTTAATAACAACAAAACACCAGCAAGGAAATATCTTTCAATTTTATGGTGCTGAGCTTGCAGCGATTTCTATTATACTTTATTTGATAAAAACATGGTTAATTGTATTGATAAATCATTAGGCCTAGCTGCATGATTTTTCAGTTCTTCAGGCGGTTTTTTTCAGTTTTTTATTGCACTACTAACAATACACTATAAACATGAAGAATTTTGATTTCTAGGCAGTTTTCTGCAACATGATTTCTTACACCACCAACTTGATATAATAGTTATCTTTTTTATTTCACCATTACCCTTCGTTTTGCTTTTCTCATGGGCAAGATCGAATCTGAATCTGAAATTTACAAAAAAAAGGTAGTTTGGCAGGTGAATTGTCTTTCCTGCCAGTTGGATTCCATGCCCTCTGCCAGCCAGAGTGGAATCTGTCCATGTCGTGCCACAAATCTGTGGTGCACAAAGTCCCTTATAACAATAGAACAATAGGACTGGCATAATATATGGCGGCTGGCGTACACTGGTTCCACTACGATCAGGTTACTTGGAAGCTTATCGATATCTCATGACTTGCTTGAAATAAACATTAATTAATTTCATTTGTCATGTTACTTTTGATGTAGATCTAAAAAACTTTCATTTTTTTTTATTTTAGGAATCTTCAGGTAAGGAACATGTTTATTTTTTTCTCCTGCTTAATTTTCTCAGAAATTGATTATTGTTTCAAAAAATATAAAATATTGATTAATTGCTTTGGCTATCAACTTTACCGCATACAAAGTTTTGAGATTTGATAAGCAAATTAAGATAATGCATATAAAAAGCTTATTCCCAGCTAGAATTACAGAAATGATCTATTCTATAATTTCCTTGGAGGTGCTTCCAAAACCATCTAAATGGTATCAAAGTCGATATGACTATACTTTTATCTGCCATAACTTTGGACTTGAATGCTAGCAAGACAGGTTGAAACGATTATTTTTGCAGATTTTCAAACCAAAGTGCATAATTTTCTTTTACTTTTTATCGTATAGGCCTATGTTAAACTTTTCTTTGTAGGGTACAGGTCCTTGATTGATAACAGTAATTCTTTTTACTGAACAAGTTAACCTGTAAAAATATGAAAGTTATATTATATATTATATATTTATCTAGTTATTTTTTTTACGAAATCTCAAGCAATTTTCAAGTCTTGATGAGCAATTTTTTACATCCCTAACAGAGTGCTCTTTGTGCTTATTACGATATAATAAATTCATCTGACCCGCATGCAAGCATGCAGTTGGTTGAACATGTTACCATTGGAGAAGGAGAAATGATAACGCCAAACACATCTTTTCTCAAAACATGGAGGATAAAGAATAATGGTAAGGAGTTTGAATTTGAGTTGCAATTCTGAAAAAATTGGAGCTTTGCTTAAAATAAGAAAGTATGCAAGCACAAACTTTTCCAACTTAGGATAATGAAACTTGTGCTAAAACAAGCATATTATATATTTATACCAAATTAGTTTTTTGCCAACTGCATTCGTGAAAAACTAGCAAAATGTTTCTCAATAACAAAGAGAAAAAAAAGGAAAGAGAAAATAGTAGCAGGTTACTTCACATTACAAAGAGATTGACAAAGCAGGCAAAGGCATTTGATTTAATAACTATCTCCTCCAATATAGTTTATTTTTGCCAAAATGTGAAGTTGTAAACCCTTTTGTCTCTCAGGACATGAAAGATGGCCTACACAGCTTAGATTAGTATTCACAAATGGACATAATTTTGCAAATAGCACTGTAATTCCTGTCCATCCAATTGATCCTGGAGAAACTACCGACCTCACCATACCCATGATGTCACCAAATCAAACTGGCTGTTATCGGGGTCAATGGAGGCTTGGAAATATATCAAACAATTTCTTTGGAGGTATGGCTTAATTTCATTTATATTTTCAAAATATAGTTTTTGAGATGGTTATGTTACCTAGACTTATGAGTTACAGCCAACGGCTAAGTGACAAGGATAAAAGTTGAGAAATTTTACTTCAGGGTGGAAATTTTTCTGAATATTTATTCAAGCAAATATTTTGTTGTTATTTTGATATTTTATGTTTAACATCTTCAAATGATTCTAGATTGTTGTGCCACACAACATTTAGCGACTTATCCATATGTATTATAAAAATTTTCATATCTTGCAGATCCCTTGTATGTTGTACTAAATGTTGAGAATGAAGGCGTCTACAACCTAACGCAACAAATGTCAGCATTAGGACGTGAGCATGTTATGTTATTGGATGGTGGAAATGACATTGTTCCATCTAGAGCACAACCGATTGCAACACCCCAGCGTGGCCTACCAACTGCCACACCATTTTGCTCACCAACTGGCTATGGAATCTTTGGAGGATCACCAATGGTATGTAGAAAATGTGTTGCTTCTTTCAATTGTGGAAATGACATGATGATGATTTACTTACTAACTTCCTCGGTGCGAAGAATGTTGATCTAGCTTTATATACAGAACTCCTTCCCAATCAATTGTGATATTTTTTCACGATGAAAGTTGTGACCCATTTGTTATCTTTGTTGAATTCTTTTATAGTCGACAACGTCGTTTCGTGGAAGTTCGTTACCAACAATCGACGAAAGATCATGGACTAATCAACTTCAAGATATCTCGTTAGAAGACCGAATTCAAAATGGTGAACACAATAGCATTAATGATAGAGAAAGCTAACATCATAATTGGTATCTAGAATCTTCTAATTAACTGTAGTGTGTCTTAAGATTTTTATGACATTCTGAAAAAAGGAATGTCCTTATGGGAAACCACCACTGGTGTTGGGTTGAATAAATGTAGTTGGTAGCCATTTATGTAATGATCACATAGGAATGTGTTACAGAAGCTAATTGGTCACACGGACCAATGACATGAACTATGGTATATGTATAAAAATATATGTTTTTAGTTGAAAAATTGGTTACGTGTTGTAAGCTGGAGATTAAAAAATTTTTAGAAAGGACCTATTAATGTCTGCTGATGAGTGTTGGTGTTGAGTAAGCACAGATTAAACAAGCAAGTAAGTGGACTAGACTGGTCAAGGTAATCATTGAAGCATTTGACTTTAACACCCCTCTTGTAACATGACATTTGTGTCATCATCATCATCAGTGTTTGGGTCGTAATTGTCTTTTGTCATTGTCATCATGTTTGTGGTAGGGGTCGCTGTTGTCATCAAAATAATTTTCCACGTCATTGTTGTCAACATCATCTTCGTCAGCGCTATTGTCGTCCTTTTTTTATCTTATCGCGGCCTTTTTGACACAGGGGACACCAGTAACCTGTGTTTCTTCACTTTGAAGTTCTTGCCTGAAATTGCAGGGATTCTGACCGTCAGTTGATATCCCAGACATTCTTTTGGGTAAGAATATCTCTAAAAAGTAGCTATCATTTTTTCTATTGATTGAGATCCGGCCTTCACTGCTACAATCATGTTGACAAAGCGATTTCCACCTGCTACTACCATATTGACAAGGCGATTTCTACCCACTTGTGTGGAAATTTTAGTTGAATTTAACCCCATGTCTCGGCCTTTTGATGGCCAAAAATCCCACCCATGTAGGCGGTATATATTAATATCAACATTACATTTTGCAATCCTTAGTTCTAAGTCCAAGAGCTGCATTTCAAGATATTTTGATAGAAGATCGACTTCGAAATGGTGCACACAATAGCATCAAGGATAGAGAAAGCCAACGTGTTTTCTGAACGCGATTATCTATCATGAAGCATCGACTTAGTCATTACAGCAGCCACTACAGCAGTCATTGCTTGTGTGCGGATGTTATCGAATTCAGCACATTGTGCTTGTGGCACATTATTAATAGCTTCCAGGGGCAAGGTATTGTGATGGAAAGGTGAAAGAATGTGACTCAAAGACAGCTGATGACTTTACAGCACTTATATTTTGTCAGAGATATCTAGTACTTGACAGTCTGTTCAGTATTAGTTAATTGTATTGTGTTTAAATTAGCACATTGGTTTAATTGAGTGAATCGTGCTTAAAGTAGAAATTTAAAGGTTCAGTATATAAATAGCGTTTGCATAACTGTTTGTCTTTTGGTTTAGAAAACAGTTTTCCTTTTTTGTGGAATCACTATAATTTTAAATCTATCACAATTCTGCTATTTCTATAAATAATTTAAAACAATCAGCAAAAAACCCAATTAAATGGACGTTTCTATTGTAAACTGATTTGGATCCCGTTCCTTGATTTCAGCTTTTCCGTCTGTTTACGTTTGAATGAGAGGTTGTTTTCAGAACGAGACAGGATCTCATAATTTCGGTTATGTGATGATAGAATCGAGGAATGAGTTGACGAAAGCATTAGAAGGAAAATTTAGAAAGAAAAATAAGAAAATCGACAGGTAAACAATGTTTTATTGAATTTTTTTGAATATTCACCCTTGGCAATCGATATTTTATCATTCAATTTAATACGTCCATTTAATGTCTCCAGATACAGTTAAAATTGGGTCCACATTCGGCCTATGATAAATGAATGAAGGAGAAAATAGGGGAAGACCATCTGCGTTGTTGAGTATTTGTACTTTTAATTAGAATTGAACTAGTATTTTATAACTGAAAAGCGATTTAAATTATTTATTTTTTGGCGTTTTCCATTACTTGCAAAATGAGAAGTCTTACCACAAAGGACAGTTCCTACGTAAATCGAAACTTTCGCAAAAGCCTTAGGGCTGAAAACTAATTAAGAAACACTTAGAGAAAAATTAATTTCGTAAGGATGGGTGAGAGATTTACGTAACGAAACTGATGGAATTGATATTGGTTTATATGCATACACAAGTAGCAAAGACTTGTGCTTGCCATGCGTTCTAGAGCCATTTCAGTTCAGTTTCATCATTTTAGAATCCCATTACATTTCCTAACTAACGCAAGTAATAAGAGGATCACAACTCAAATTTGATAATAGTCGGAGCATTAAATATCTATTTCAACTGTGTAAGCATGTTTCATTGAATGAGGGGTACAAAAGAGTAGGACGAGGATGGTACCAAATAAGGTGAAAAGCTGTGATCCACGCTGACACCTTTGATCTCTCCTGTTGGGGGCTCACTGGGTCACCAGCTTGGGGATCACTACATTTGCAGTTGGAGCATGCATTAGCTTCCCCTCATCTTGCTTAACAGCATCACTCTATTTCACTTGAAGGAGAATCAAATAGAAGTATGCTACACAAATTAAAGACGTGAATTGCCATTTCAATCAACATTTATCTGCCTTCTTTAGACATGGATTTTAAAGACTTGATCAGCCTTGCCAAGGATAACCAATCATTTGCAATGAAGAAGGTAAGATTAGTGTAAGGTCCATTTTATAATTAAGATTGACAATTAATGGTACATGCTGTTACCTTGCTTGTTTTTTGGCATTCAACGCTTGCAGAAGTTTGACCGACGAGGTATGTCTTATGCTATGACATTTTGTTTTACTTGAGAACCAGGTGACCATAATTAGACATGGAATGAACAAAGGTACTAATTTATGCAACAATTGCATCGTCAGGGCATTAGCATTAGAAAGAGAATTCAGGGTTTTTTGCAAGAGGCACACGATGCAAAGCAATATCTACATTGCCTCTTATTCATATATAAACTGAACTGGTTTAATTTTTCTTTTTGTTTCCAAAAACAGTTTCAAAGAGACAACCTCGACAAATCGAAATCAAAAAAGGGTGGTGTTTCAGACTCTGCTGTTAAGGCCTATATGGCAAAAAAGCGACAAGTGGAGGAGCAGAAAAGAGGTTTTTTCTCTTTGTTTTTTTTTGTAATTAGCTGTGAAGGCACATTTGAAATCAATGCAAGCCCTTGTGATGTCTGGCCATTGGTTATCACATTACTATACAAATACCATTTTATAAAGGACCCAAAATCAATAAACATCATGCTTTTTGCCCCCTTTACACAACAGATAAATCAGCCAAGACAATATTACCACCATCACATACACTGTTTTTTTATGAGATAATATTAAAATTTTGTTTAGTTGTCTACATTTTTTATTCAGTCATTCTTGAACGTACCCTTTTGCAAATTTATATTTTTTATGATTCAAGTGGAAATCAGACATTTTGCTATTTTATAAAACTTATGGATAGATATCTGCTTCAAAATTTTTTGATATTTTCATGATATTGTCTTTTAGCTGCAGAGGAGGCAGAGAGACGAAGAAGAATCCAAGCAAGGTTAGAGGCTAGCCATGGCAAAAAGAAGGCAGGAAAAGAGAAAACTAGTAAAGAGCAAAGAGAAGCAAGAATGGAACCAACAGGCCAACAAACTCAATCGAGAAATGATTTATCAAGAAAATCAAGCACTCCTATAGTGAACAAACCAGCAGAAAAGACAGAAACAAAACAAAAATTTCAAATTCCGAAGAAAAAAGTAAACGGGGAAGCAGAGAAAGAAATAGATGAAAAGGATAAAAACAAGAAAATAAATTTGAGTACAGGAAACGGTTTGAAATCAAATTCATCTGGAGAATCTGGTGATTATAATTTTAAAAAACACAAACGAAGGAAGGAGTCAGATTTTGAATGGTCAGGTACATCATCAGCTGTTACAAGTGGCAGTTCTGGTGACAAGAAAACAATCTCAAAATTTGGAGCAAAAAAATCAGCAAGTGCGCCAAGTTTTCAAGAGCTTATGAACATAGCAAAACAGCAAAAAGACAAACCAGTTGCCCCTAAAAAGATGACTGAAGAAAAGAAAGAAATATTGGATGATTTAGAAGCCATGCAAAAAGGGTCAAGTTCAACAACAAAACTGAACGATAGAAGTAATGAAAGGCCAAATGGTAAGGAAGAAAGAAAAGGTGAAAAGTCTGGTCGATTAGAAAATAATGGTAGACTTTCAGCACGAGATGATATCAGGGAGGAATTAATTAGGCAGAACAGATGTACTGTTACAACACATACTGTTGACGTTAGAAACAATTACGATATTGATTATAAGTTTAAATCTTCACAGTTTAGGGAAAAATCTAATTTAGATATCAGATCAGGCCCGAAAATCAATGGGCAACATAAAATGGCAAATATTGGTTCTAAAAGGCCCAAAATATCTTCCATTGATGAAGAATTGGAACAAGAAAGGATAGAACTTGAAAGAAAACGAAACCTATTGAGAAAGAAAATGCAAGGCGGTAAAGGTTATCACGATAATTATTCCGAGTATGATGGTGTTGATGACATGGATGATGATTTGGATGGTTTTATTGATGATGAAGAAGATGATGTTGACTATTCTAAACACATTCGCAAATTATTTGGCTATGATCGAAGACGGTAAGCCTTTTTTTAAAATTTGTGCAGTTGAGTTTAAAAAAATTTTTAAATTTGTGCAGTTCAGTATCTTTGAAACTTGATTGTTCAATGAATCTCCCGCTTCCTTTTGTTGAAGAACATGCGAATTTTATTAGAAAGTTTACTAACGAATCTGATTAATCAATTTATTTATCTATTTAAAAACGTTTAATCGTTTTGCAGATACATCGACGAAGATGATGACCTAAGAGACATGGAATCAAATTACAGGCAGATATCTGCAGAAGAAGCTAGAAGGTTTGTACTCATTTCTATCTCTATGCAAGCCTATTTCCAGGCATGCTATTGTCGGAGGGGGGGCTGTGGCCCTGCACTTTTTTCTAATATGTTGTGCTGAAGGAATGCGTTCCTAATCAAAATACACAAGGTGCTATTTGACCTATGCTTACCACACTTGTGTTCTACTGGCCATTATCCCCATCAGAAAGCTTGGGCATGTCTAGACCCTTTTATCGACTTCTAGGGGGGCACCAACATGAACTTGAGTTGCCACGCCCAATCCTCAATTGTCCCCTGATTCACAAATATGCTGTGCCTCTGCTTCTAATCATAATCGAATCTTATGGATCTGTAACTGTAGAAATAGCGTAGGAAAGCCTGATTTCAATTTTGTAGCACATGATCTCTCGTCCATAAGGAGTTACAAGACTTTGCGTCCTCTTTCACTGCCTCTATTTTTGAGCTTCAATTTCCTTGTATTTGCCAACTTTTGTATCGAGTTTGTTCGGGATATTAAAGAGACACTATTGGTATATTTTTACCCTTGATTTAGCTCTCGTATCGCAAGACTTGAGGATGAAATTGAGCGAAGAAAAGAAGAAATGGAAAACAGAAATGCAAAAAGGATGAAAAAATCGGGTAGATAATCACTTTAGTTAGCATTTATTAATTTATTCAAAATTTAGTACATATATCATTTCGGTATCGTGGTTTAGCTGAAGTTGACCTTAAGTTTTGCAAAACTCTCGAATTTTTCGATGTTTAAAATTGTGAATATAACAACGAGAGTTTATCCCTTTTCCCCTACCAATCATCCGGGCATGAGCGTTGTTCTTTTTCTTCAAAGTTATTGAATACTTCGATTTCTTCGAATTCTTATTGTTTCCGAACTCTTCGTTGTTTCGAATTCCACGTTATTTGCAAATGCTTCGATTTTACCCTTCTTTCCTTGGGAGGGGGTATCTTAAGGGGTAGAGTGATAGGTTCGTACAATTTTGAAGAAGAAAATTGGGGCCATAATTCCGTGTCACCATTTGAAAAAAAGGACCCATAACTCCGTATCATTGACCAGAAAAGTGCAGAGTCACAAAATAAAAAGGCACATTGTAGTTTATTAAGATGTTAGATTCATTACATTGCTTCAAGTTTATACAAATGATAATTCCTAATTTTTTCTTTTCTCAAAATGTATACCCATAATTTCGTGTGCCTTCCCTCGTGTGTTCAAATTCTCTACCCATTGTTACGTATTTTCGAAAAAAGGTACCCCTAAAAAATGGCAAGTCCCAGCTACCATATACTTGTTATGTTACCCCCCCCCCCCCCCCCCGAGCTAATTATTCTCCCTATAATAGGCTTAGTTTGAGTTATTGCATCTTTTGTCTACGTTAACAGTTTCCTTCAGCTTTTGAAATATCTTGGTTGAATAAATTCTATTTTTTCAAAAACTGTTAAATAAGTTTAAATGTTAGTAATAAAATAAACACTTTTGGCAATGTCATTGGAATCATTAACAAATTAAGATTAGAAAATTTCGTCATATTAATGTATCAAAACTTAGTTTATTACATAAATTATTGCGTATTATATTTAGAGAATATTATGTTAATTAATTGAATAATTGTGTATTATTATTCATAGTATTAACCCGCATATAAGACTGTAGAGAAAAGAAACGTTTTCAAATATTAACCACGCCCTTTAAATCGAGACGATATTCACAAACTCATCATAAGCATGTAGCAAGAACCTTTGACATTGTTTAAAAATCGAACAATAGAATAAGCTAGCCATATGATAGTCAGTTTCGTTGGTAGATCTATTGAGAAAAAATTCGTTCGAACGATTGGAAAGATGCCGTTACAACCCGTTTTTTCGAGTTCTAGCCGTTGAAAAATCTCGACCGAGTTGACTGTGAACCTGATTCTCATATGCGGGTTGACATTTTGAATTCATTGGTTATTAAATGTACCGTTGCATTAAGTAAACATTAAAACCGAACAATTTTTTTGAGTTGTATGCGCAATTTTTCCTAACTTTGAAGCCGAAATCGTGACACCTCATTTCAAGCGTAAATTTAAGGGTTTCGTATCCATTTAAGTTTTCATGAAAACGATTTGAATCAGTTCAGAGCAAGACATTATTTAAAAATTTTGTTGATCCACATCTCAATCACCCTTTAACTCCTCGTATTTCAAACTTTTAAGTATTTTGTCCAGTTTTGCGCCCCCCCCCCCACCCCTTTTTGAAACATCAAACCACAATCTCTGTTGGAGCTACAAAGAACTTAGAACCAGAAATCCTCGGGGTTGTTTTGTAGAGGGGTCAATAGCTGCCATAGCTTTATAAATATATTCTACTTTGACCCATGCAGGTGGGGTTTCTGGCCACGTGTCCAGGATCAGCAGCATGTCTTCTTGCTCAGAATATGCCCCCACTGGACTAAAATGGCCTCCAAGGTCCCTGTAGCCAAGTATTCCCATTCGATAGTTTAAGACAAGAGATGATTGGCCTTGAATTGCATCCTTCGTTATTTTTCTAAATGTTTCGATTGCGTCACAAATTCCTTCGCCATCTCGCACTTCTCCCTCATCAGATGCAGTTGCAGTTTCTTCAAAAACATGAAACAATGACGTCACAAGTCCTATCGCCTTCGCAGCGTCTTCTAATGTATGTAATGATGCTCCGTTGTCTCGTATTTTTATCCTGGCATCTAGCTTTGCAATTCCTTCAATCTCCATGATGTCTTCCTCGGAAAGTAAACGATCTTTCATCAAGAATTTCTCCGCAAGACCGAGAGCATTGCTGACAATAGAAAGCGAACAAGGCCCACACAAACATCTGTGCTTCTGCTTGACAAAATGGTGAATCAAATCTTCAGACTGGAAACTACAAGAACGAAGCAAAGCTTGGCCCTCCAGTGAGTCGTGTTTAATCATTTTGTTTGGTAATTTATGCTCATACCATGATTCTCCACGTTTCGGAAGACTTTTGACGTCCTCCATTTTGTTTGCATACATAAAGAGCTTGTAACTTTTATCAATACAACCACCCTGCCTCGTATTAATAAACCATCTGGTCCGGGTTTTAGAGCAAGTCCATAGCTAGAGAGCTCTAGTCTTAGCAAAGACGGTAGAGTAAGTTTAAGAAGAGTCTTTTAAAAAAAGGATGATAATAATTTTTTTCTTTACACGTGTTGAATTAACAACATTGCAACCATATGTACGGACAGTTAACAAGAGACAAAATAAGGACTCGTAATACAAGGAAAGTTCAATCGGTTGTTGCATGCTATCATAAAGTGCGTTTCTTCCTTCAAAGTGAAATTTCTTCTGCGATCTTGACCCAAAAGTGCAATTCGTATGCAACAAGAACGACGAGGGACATTTGGTAATATTGTGAGCTTGCACCATGAGTTATATCACCCCCTGTTTTAAAAAAAAATAGTTGACAAATAAGTAAAGAACATCTTGAACGGGTGGCATACGATCGATTTTTTCAGAAATATTTTGGTACAAATCATGGAATAATTTTCAAAAGAGATATTTTAATATATATTTTTGTTAAATGTCATGCCAAGGTATCACTTATCAATAACCTCATTATGATAACTTGATGCGATCAAAAATTTTGGTCGCTCCAAATTTCATTGTTTAAACATTGAAGAAAGTTCATCAACGTCGAATTTCCGATTCAGGGTTAGAAAATTTAAAATCGTTCAATACAAAGAGAAATATTCCTTCCCCAACCATGTACGTACGAAATTTTAGCTCAATTGGATCATGACACAGCCATTTTTCTTGCCTGTTCTTTCACTTTCTCCTCGTAAGTTAGTTCGCTTTGTCTGAGAAATAGTAAAAAAAATTGCATATATTTTTATAAAACTAAAGTTTCTAGTAGGAACGCCAGACAATTAACGCGTCAAAATCTCGCTTCTCGCCTTACTGACGCAAAGGAAAACTGTTGAAAACACTCGATGGTTAAAGTTATCGAATAAACGAAAGCAAATAAAGGTTAATCATTGGAATTAAACTCACGAATAAAGTGCATAAGCTTCAGCCTGAGCTGGCTGTTGAAAATTTGGCTCATTTAATAACATCTGAATCCCAATTAAGACCTGCAAGGTAGAATTGATTATGATTGTAAAAACTAGCACACCGTATTTGAGAAAATTGATTTGATGTGTCTAATCACAAATAAAATGGGAATCATGCAAGCCATTATGGCTGTCATGGGCTTATAGTAATTTTTAGTATAGCACAGAACAAAATTTAGCAAGAAAATAAGTCTTATGAGGGTCCAGACTGATCATTTTGTTGTCAAATTCTAGGGCATGACTTGGCTTTAAATGTTCTTTCTTTCTTCTCTCTCTTCAGAAGCCACCCTTAGGTGTTGTGCCACCCTTGGGTGTTGTGCCACCCTTAGGTGTTGTGCCAGGCTACAAACGGAACTAAATCAATTGGTGACCTGATTTTAAAAAGTATGCTCCTAGATATAATATTGGCACAAATCTTAGGCAATAATCTTAAAGGATACCTGTTTAACGGTAATTTGAGGCTTCCATCCTTTGTTTTTGTCTACTAGGGACAATGCAACTGTTCCAGATGGGAAGACATTTGGATGTAGAATTGGTGGATCAAAAAAGCCTTGAATGAGAGATAAAGAATTGGTAAGGTGATAAAATTCCAAACTTTATACTTTATGTTGCTCACACTTTTATGCATAGAAATGATTTATCAAGTTTGCACCTGAAAAAGTAAAAAATCAAATCATGAAACAAAACAGTTACTCACAGTGGGGTGGTTCATATGGATATTCTTCAGAAAATTCCATTTTCAATTTGTACAACCCTCCTTCCCATGGTGTCTAGGGTGTTAAAAATAGATAAGCATCATTATCATTATCATCATCAATCATCATTATCATCATCATCATCATCATCATCATCATCATCATCATCATCATCATCATCATCAAACATCATCAATCAATCAATCATCAATCATCATCATCATCATCAAACATCATCAATCAATCATCATCATCATCAATCATCATCATCATCATCATCATCATCAATTAATCATCATCATCATCAATTAATCATCATCATCATCAATCATCATCATAATCATCAAAATCAATCATCATCATCATCATTATCATAATTCAAAGTTCAAAGTTCTTTAACATACCTTTGATTGTCCTGGTATAACTGAAATGGGAAAGAAACAAGCATTATAAATTCATGCAAATTTAACTGAATTAAAAAGAATTGATAAAGCAAAAAATGAAAGGAAGAAATAACCGTTTTCTACCAAGTCAAAACAATTGAAAAATTATAGTTACCACAATCCCAAAACAGCCAGTTAATTTGACCATTTTCATCTTTAGAAGGCTCAGCAGAAAATCCCTAAAAAATATTCATGAGTTGATGACTTTTATCATATCCTTTTGTATAGATTTCCTTTGGTGGCATGCATCTTAAAGAACAATAATGCCTTTTCAGAATACCTGAATCTTTCGCAAATTTAATTGCTGGAGCAAGCATATCCCAGGGTGCATTCCATGTAAAGTCCACGCCGGAGATTACACCAACGTACGCCAAGAAATAATAAAAGGAACACATGACCCTTTGCTTTTGTCGAGTTCCACGGCCGGAAATCTTCGGCCCTAAGTGCATGAAATGCACCCAAGGGCATATTGAATATCAAATTCCCAGGAGAGTTAAAATGCAGTCTCACACGCACAGGCGGTATCATGGATGGGACTGTGGAAATGGGCGTTGCATACCATATACCCGCCAAGGCGCCTCTTTCAGCTACTACTGAGATAAAAATTAGGCCCTTGCAATCTCGATCTCTTTTGCATGAGCAGTGCGGCTATCAAGTGGATATAAAACCCGATATGGTTCTATCAGAAAATAGAAAAGACAGTAAAGAAATAATTTCCTGTGTAGATAACCTTAGGATGATACTGTTTCCAGACTTTATGCTCCTCTTTAAGTCTTTCCCGCGCATCAACTTTTACCATTCCCTCCGCCATTTTTAATGGAGCACTTTGTACTTCGAATTGAGGCTGAAACAGGAACTAAATCTCTTTTGCGACTGCGCACATGATGCAGATAAACAGCGTGGTGGCTTTGGATGACATTCCGCATGTGTAAATAATCAACCACCACTTGATGATGGCTTCAGAAACTTTGTATACTAAATTACAAACTCTTTACAAAACTGAGACACTAATTAACTAAAGTTTTCCGACCTCAAATGCTTATTTGTTCCTTCTGGTATCTGAGGTAAGAAGCTGCCATTCAAAGCTCACAATACTTCGCCACCCCCTTAACTTGCCCCTATACCTCCGTGGTGACGTCACAGTTTTGGGTTTTCACTTTCGTTTCAACTTCGACGAAGGGGACTTCCCTTTTCCAGAACTATTACGTCATGATCGTTAGGAAAACACGGACTGAAAAATTGACAACCGGAATGAATATTTCTTCTTTAATGGAATAAAAAAAGTAAGCTTTAGCACTAAAAAGTTATATCTATCTGTGTTTATTTTTGTAAAAATTAATTATAAGAGGAAATTCTATTCTTTTGTAGATAAATGTTGCAGTGATGCTTTAGTCTGGTGGTCAATGTTTTGAACATTGGTCACGTGTAAAAAAGGGAAATACCAGCCGGCAAGAGATTTCTCACTTTGGGGACGAAACTGTCATTTTATTGAAGATGTTGAGGATTCTCGTGTACGATTTTGCTTTTCTCCTGTTTTTCATGCCAGTAAGTAGAGCTTTGTTTTTGAAATGTCTCTGCCAGTTTTTCTTTTTCATTCGGAGAAGGGTTCCTAGCTAGGTACCTACCGTTTCCCACGTCATTATCAAAATAACGTTGCAGAATGTAAACTCCATTTGTTGAATTCTGAACTCTCTAATAAGTTTGAGCTTCCTATATTTCTTAGGACCTTCCTGGTGGACGAATTTTGACATGCGCTGCAATCGAACTTGTGATTGTTGAGCAAGGAAATCATGCTTTAACCATCTGTGAAGCATGCAAACCTGGTTTTCAACAATCAACATTATGCCGTGAATCATTTCGCATGAATCGTCATAAACGCATCAAGCAACAACATCTTGTTAAAGCATATGCAAATTATAATGTTCAAGTTTCTAGTTGTGTGGCCTGTCCACCTGGAACATTCTCCATCACCACGTCTGACAAGAATCAAACTTGCAGGCAGTGTTCCCGCTGCCCACCCAATTTGAATGTGATAAGACGTTGCAGTTCAACATCAGACACATTATGTTGGTCACATATAAAGTTTGCCACTACATCTGCAGTCAGTTATGCCACAACTAAAACAGGTTTGGGAAAAGGTATTTTTGAAATCATCATATGACGCAAGATTTCTATAAATTGGAATCTGTTGGAAAAAGATCTAGCATTTTCGAGGATTCCCTAGATTCCATTTCTTTATCATAACTCAAGTAGAGCCATGATAATATACTTAGAATTTGCAGTATAACTTTTTTAACTCCTACCCAGAAATTACTACTAGGCTTCAGTTACAACCCTGCTGCTTGATAATCATTGGCTTAAGGCCTGCAAAAATTTCCAATCAATTCTGACCATCTGTTTGAAGCTAATTTGTAAACATCCTTCAAGTGTATGGCAGTTTTTTGAAGTTGGAAACAAACATTTTTCTCAATCACCAACTCCATTGTTTTTATTAAGTTCATTCTTAAATTCTCATGGCTGCTTGGTCATGATATTTGCGATTATAGACGTTTTGCAAAGTATACACAGTATTTGATAACATAAAACTTCTCTTCGTTTTAGCAATGAAGTCATCAACATCCAATACTAATTTCATCTTTCTCATGACATTAAGTCTTGTGTTTTTTTCTTTGCTGCTTTTGATCTCAATCATATCATGGAAAACAAGACATTGTCTGAGATTGATAGCCACTGAAGGTATTTGTAAATAATTGCTTGCAATTTTTTTGTCATTATCAGTTTGAAAATGAAGAATGTTTGATATTCCCCCCTTATCAATATGTTATTTATTATAAAAACTCAAAATGGTGCAAATTACTGAATGCAAAGTGTACAAATTCATGAATACAGAGATTCTGATTTGTTACGAAATGACCCAAGGGATGATCCTCTTTGGACTTCCCGCCAAGTGGCACTGCTCTCTGGGTGATAATCAAAAGTGTAGCATCAGTTCTATGGCTGTGCATGGAAAGATCCCCCTTCTTAAGTAAACTGATAAAATTTCTTCCACCAACCTATTCAATCTTCATTTAAGTTAATTATTTGGTACTTGCTCATATTTTCAATTTTCTTTTGATTCTGTTTGCAGAAGGCAGTAAGGAACTTGTGAAAATTGAGGTGAATGATGCACAGACAATGACGTGTGTGGAGTTCTCGGATTCATTTGATGCACCCTGTGACTGCATAAAAAGCAATATGTCATCGCCAGAACTCATGAATGAGCCAACATTCCTATTCTATAGTTTAGCAGAAGAGCCAAATGAGAAAAAGGAATCATTTCAGAATATCAACATGCTCAATATGAAAACTCATGAATGCATCTATGATGAATGCCAACATTTGTTCAAAGATAAAGTGCAAGTATTGATGAATCCTTTAGAGAAAGATGTTTATCATGATATAGAAGAAGGTAAAAATTATGAAAAGTTGCAATCATCATGCAATGAAGAATCCTATGATGATACCTCAGTTCCAAATATTACCCATGAACAGTTGCCAAAGGATCAGATTAAGAATATGATTTTAATGAAATCTGATGAAGATGATTTGTTTGAAGATGTGGAAAGTCTGGATGTGGGTGAAGAAAATGAGAGGTTGCAATCTGCTCATAATGATGATTTTGATGGTGATATTTGGGAAAAGATTGCCAAGGCTGGGTTTCAGGAATCTGAAGAGGATTTGAATCAAGATATTGGAAAATTGGCTTTGGATGAAGAGCAAGACAGTTTATGTTTGCCTGACTTTGATGGTGATGTATGCATGTATGTTCACAATGAAAAATTTCAGAAATATATGATTGGTCAAACTAAGGATGATATGCATCTAGATACAGGGACACCAGAGGTATATGACCATGCTGACAACATTCAGCACAATACTATCAAAGATACTGAATGCACCACATTTGATGAAGATCAAAATGAAACTGTGTTACCAATGGAGGGTAATTTGTCTTGTGGAAATTCTTCAATGTAAGTTTTCTTGCATATTCAAAGCATTTAATCTAAGAATGAACATTAGAGGTCTGTAGATGAGTGACTGTACAATGAGAAAAACTATGACTCCCGTTTTTACCTCCGGTAGTTCCTATTTATTGGTAATCTAGTTAATAAGAGCATCTGATTTCCTTTCAGTAGTTGAATAATTGCATGGAATAATCTTCAATATGCAGTGCTGACAACAGCACTCCTATAAGAATCTAATACCTAGTTGATTGCATGGCTAAGGATTTTAGCGAAAAACGGTAAATGGCGAAAAGCGAAATAGAGAACTAGCCAAATGTCCCTAACCCTATTTCTTTACTTTTCTATTTCTCAATTCGCTATTCCGATATTTCACCAGTGAAGTATTTCGCTAATACCACTGGCCTGATTGCATTTATCTCTAGTAATTTGGCCAAATTGATTACATTATAAGCAGAGCCGTCGCAACCCATTGTCACTAAGATGGGTGTCAGATAATGAATTTACCGACAAGGTGGGCATGGCATACATTCTATAGGTTGTGGCCCTAGACCCACCAATGTTTTTGTTCACAGATTGCAATTTCGCTTGAAACTGGCCGAGGCAAACCTTAGTGATATCAAATGAGCAGGATAACAACAGCAAAATGTACCGGCAACAACAGCTTACAGTCTAAGATTTGCCGAAACGGCCATCTTCGGAGGGGGGGCGGCTTATGAATGATGAATTTGATCCATCCCCCCCCCAATAACGACGGTCCTGGCCATAAGCAGTGTTTGTGATACGCTTTTTTTGCTTATCTGACAGTAGTGATTCAAACTATGACAGTGAAAGTGAACAAGTTGAAGCCATCACTCTCCGCAATAAAATGGTGTTTGGCCATGAAGGTGGGACCCTGGATGTGCCAAAGTCATCTGTAAGCATCCGAGTGCCAAAAGGTGCCATTGCTCTGGGTGAAACCAAAGAAATTGACGTTAAGGTGAAATTATGTCGTCCCAATGACTGGAAATGTATGGGAAAGGATGGATACACAATAGATCTGCCGCAAGTAGAGTTAGGCCCAAATGGTTCAAAATTCAACAAGCCCATTGAAGTGCTGTTTGAGAATAACACAGCTTTTGGCGTTCAAGACGATGTCCTGTTTGAATATACTGAAGGTTCAATTGATAAAAATTCAAAATGGCTACCAGCAGTTAAGTGCAAAACAAGAAAAGAGGCAAAATCAAGCGCATTAAATGTTGCACCGCACGTGGCATTCGTTGCTGGGAATAAATACTTGCATGCATTTTATCTTCATTTTACTGGTGGCCGGAGGAAGAAAAAGATCCCTAAATATAAGTGGTTGCAATCTGTTGCCTATTTGAAAACTGGTAGCCTCCTTGGTCTTAACGTAGCCCTAAAAGTTGTGTTTTATGAGGCAACTCCAGAAGGAAAGGAGGTAAATGAAATTTTGTTCATAAGTTTGTTTCCTAGTTCTGTCAATCTTTGCTACATCAATCTATTCACACTATGAATTATCAATTTATTATTTGGTTGTTTCAAAAACTTATATTCAATTTTCCGACCACGCATCATCCATTCAAAACTTCATTTATTTATTCCTTAATTCATTCATTCATTTAATCATTCATTCATTCATTTATCTATTCATCCCCTGCAGAGGTTGACCCTGCATCTGTTCCCTGCAAACCGTTCACCAGACTGTACTTCGTTTTGTTCATGTGATTTTATTTTCAATTCGTTCATGACATTTCATGTATCATTTTGTTCCTTTAGTTACTTGCTAAAGAAGTCGAGGGTTTTTTGGAGGTTTCAGTGTCCCAAAAGTCCATAAAAGTTGCAAATAGTGAAAAAGACAGCGTGAAAATATCAATTTGCAATATCAGAAATACGTGGGCCGTTGATGAAGGCGAAGAGAGTCAGGCATGTAAATCTACTTCATTTTGTGTAACAACAAATGCAACTTCATACGTAATGTTTGCAATTTCGATTTGTCGATTTTTAAGCGTAATTTCATTCGAAATTTACATAAAGGTGTATTAAACCGACAGTTCATATTCCAAATAGTTATTCGTCCAACCTAACATAACATTTGTTCCCTGGAGGGGGGGGAGGGCTCAGCACCCTTCTAAAGAGCTCCCTTAGTTTAAACAAGGTTGCTTAGGACCCATTCCCTTCCACAACACCTCTGATATAGAGTGGTTGTAAATAGAATTGTTATACAAACATTTCATTCATATAACGTTACAAATAACTGTTGCGATGTTGGACACTATTATCACGGATTCATGCAGTTTGTTAAATTTTCAGTGCAACTGACAGATTGTTTTATTTGTTTAATTTTAGGCGTGCTCATTTGCATCCATCTTTGATCCGCAATATCTGGGTAACCTACCAACAATTGATTATCTTTTTCAACACCAAGATCCAGTTTTGACCGACTTTGGATGCACCATCAATATTTTGAAAGGCACCGAAAAACAGCACGATCTAAAAGTTCTTGTCGCGAAAGGTATCTAAATATGTTTTTTAATTTTTTAATCTCTGTTTTCTTTTTCAAAAGGCAGTTATTGCAACTAACCGTATAATTTCTATAAGAATTGTCAATTTTTGCGGATTTCATCCTAATGCATATTCCATGGCCATACTAGATGATACACATCGCTTCGTTTCTAAAATATTTACTTCTTTAATCTCAACAGAATTCATTCAGAGGCAAATTGCTTCAAACCGACTGCAGTCACAGTCGTCTGGATACCTATCTGAAGATGAATTTAAAGAAGAAATCTATACGATTGATGATTCTGAAATTAAAGATCTTGGTGATTTTCAATACATGCAGAAAATAATTGATCAATTAGCACCGTACGTGGCTAGCCAATACAAACAATTTTCAAGGTAATTACATGGCTGTCACTTGCGTGCACTCTAATCGTTTTTATTATCATCATTATTAAAACGAGTATTTTTACAGGATGGCACTTTCAGTAGTAAAAAATGCACTATCTTCAAAGGGCTCCTGTAACTAACTATAAGCAAAATTAGTATAAGTTACATCACAAATAATGTTAAAATTTAAGCTTTGAAATAAAGATAATATATAAAGTAAAACAGTTAGAGTTTTCATCCAAAATAAAAATAAATTATAACGTAAAGCAGTTAGAGTTTTCTTAATGATGATTTAAACTCTAATGGGGAGGAGTGGTGTGACTTTTCAGGGGTTCTCTTTATCTTTCAGTATAGGGGTTCATGCCAGCATTCTTAGACATGCTAAATGCTGAGAGTTTTGGATATCGTAATGATGCGGATAACTTTTTTCAGCTTTCTTCCTGTAAATCCACACGACAAAAAATTAGTTAAAGATGAAACAAGATGTTTTAAGGAATGATCCACTGTTGGTGCAAATTAATTTTTCCAAATATTTCTCTTTTATCCTTCCACATTATTGTGGGAGCAACTTTGCGTCGATGTGGGCCTAATATTGTAGAATTTTTCAACAGGCACCTTGGTATTCAACAATACGAGATTGACAATGCCTTTGAAGATTATCCAAATAAATCTATAGATGCGTGTCATAGACTCTTTACAAAGTGGATACGCTCGCAGCCGGACAGTGTGTATTTCAATATATTATTATTTGTGCCCTCTTAAGCCACCATTATCAACATCATCATCATCATACATAATCGTCATCAACATCATTACCATCATCACTATCATCATCATCATCATCATCATCATCATCATCATCATCATCATCATCATCATCATCATTATCATCATCATCATCATCTTCATTACAATCATCATAATCATCATCATCATCATCATCTTCATTACAATCAATCATCATCATCATCATCCTCATCATCATCATCTATCATCATCATAATCATCATCATTACAATCATCATAATCGTCATCATTATTGTCAGCATCATCAAAATAATACTTGAAATTTTTCATCTTGAATTCCGATTACCCTATGATTTTTTTTAATAATTAGTGTTACATGTATGTAGGTACAGTTGTCATTATAGAATAGTTGTTATTTCAATGTTTTATCTTTTTGCATTGCAGTTTCAAATTTTAAGTATCACATGCTTGAAAAGATTGATGCTGCCATCAAAAAGACCAAGCTACCATTTGAAGTCATTCTTCCAGGTAAATTGTCATTTTCTTTTGTTTGGCTAAAGTACCACTATACATTTACATATGATACCATCATTGAAGGATGCCATTTTGAAATGGCTGTTTCTATTAAAGCTCCCCCCCTTTACATTTTTCTACTGCTGTTCGCAATCAATTATCTCTCCCCTCCTCCTCCTGGATCCCAGTGTTCATTGATGAATCAGAATTTCGGCTCTGTAGCTGTCACGTGGATGAGAAATTTACAGCCAACGCTAACAAGAACATGGAGTGCCCCCCCTCCTGAAGCCTTATAACAGGTTGGAAATATATATGTTGTTGTCCTGTTATCTTGGGTACTTGTATGCGTGAGTACTTGTACTTGTACTTGTCATGTTCAGTACTTGTATGCGTGAGAACTGAAGCAATGACGTGCTACTCGTTTCGAGAGAAAACACTGCCTGATTCATAAAACGATTTACAAAAGTATATATACAATAGTCGAATAAACATAATTAGCATAAATTAGTATGGTGGATATTAGTGTCCAGTACTACTACAGCCTGTTTCTGCATGGTTGTTGGAAAATTTTTCATGATTTACCTCGTTGTAAATATTTCCTATGGGTTTGTGCATGTTAAAATTGCCATACGTACGTTTTGACATTGCAATATTACAATGAAATAATGATGAAATGACTTGACTTACAATTTAGTCCAATCAATATCAGGTAGGTTGGCCATCGACGTGCCGTTAGGTCATCCTCAATTGATTTACGAAGAGCAGACAGGCTAGAATAATTTGGGCTTGGATTTCTATAATATGATTCTATATAAAGAGGATTTCTTTGGTGGATTTTGCCCAACAATTCAGCTTCTGAGTCTATTGATTTTACCTCAGAGGCTAACAAGTCATTTTTATTGCAATTACAACTCTTGGGGTGCTCTTTTGTATTTTTCGCTACTTAGTCTTGAGAAGATCTAGGAACATCACTTCAATCTTGTTTATACAGTATACACTTATATAAGTAGCATCTAGATACAGTCGTTTTATTCTTGCTTTTGTTTATTTGGTCTGATGTGTTGTGTTGTAGACGCAAGGCAATGGTTTCCAACAGAGAGAGAGACAGTAGTATGATGGAACAGAGGTTGCTGCTACCCCACACAGTGGCATCTGAGTTACCCAAATGTTTGGGGCACACCCCCCCCCCCCCCCGCTATGGCAACTGTATCAATCTCATGCTGTTTTTCCTTGTGGATGGATTTCGAGTGTTCATGACTATTTCTAATATTCAGTTTAACTATTGTCCTGTGGGGGCTTTCTTGAAATAAAATATTAATTTGGAATTACGCTTTCCTCGATTAAGATACCATTGGGGCTTATTCGAGGGGGGGGGGAGGAGTTATTTGCAAACATAATTCTTAGGAGGGGCCTGTTCAAGGGGGCGGGGCTTATTGAGGATAGACTGTAGTTAAGTATTCGTAAAGTATTGTCATTAAGTTATCATCATTATGTTTGAATTATACAATGGCATTTCTACCTGCGATCCCATCTGGGATAGCAGGCACATACAAATACACGTAATAAAAACACAACACAAAGTACAGCAAAGAAACGTGCAAAACGTCCTACAAATGTCTTACAAATGCACCGGTATATTCAAAGTCAGTTCTAATAAAAAACAATTCATTTAAATAAGAACTGATCATTGATAATAACATTGATGACGATGAAGAAATTATTTTTGACTGTCAAGTCTGGTTTGCAAAAAGGCCTTTTTGTGATTTTTCAATTTAGCTTATTGAGGAAATAATGTCGTTTTTTATGTCACTATTTGCAGAAAATACCAAACTTTGAAATAACCCCCCCCCCCCCGCCCTCTTCGAATAAGCCCCTGCCCAAAAATTCACTTTTGAAATGAAGACATACAGCTGCCTGGCAATCATAGAACAAAATAACAAAAAACAACGATTGCGCATTGATTTTTTAGTCTTATTTAATTTTTAACTTTTTTATCATTTTAGTCATAATGTTCTTAATCTTTTTTTGCCGATATTTAGACCATGATATCTACGGATTTTTATACATGTATATAGATAGAGATTTTTCAACTAGCATGTAGATGTATGTTTTAATACGTTGTTTTTATTGAGGACAAAGAAAAATCTTGCCTGAGAGAAAGTCATTCAAAATATTCTCCGTATCTGCTACAATCGTGGTTGGTGCAAACGGCTTTACAAATCTATTGTGGTATTTACTGCGTAGTTTTTACCCCTGAGAGCAACAACTGTAACCCCTTTGTTCTCTAGGGAGAAATCATATTATTCATCCTTTTGTTTGTTTGTAAAATGGCAGAGCCTGTTCTATTTTAACCCCCAAAAGCCCTTCAAAGTATAGAATTTCTGTCATAGTTATTTTATTTTAAAATCACTTTGCACTAATTAACTTAGAACAAAACGTCTTAGAACAGCCAAACTAAAGCCAGAAATGGAATAATGAACCCTTCACATGTAAACTCGTTCGTTTTTGGCATTCGAAGAGTGCTATACGCACGAAGAACGCAGAGAACGAGTCTAAGTATTTTCGTCAAAGGTTTGTTTGTCAGATTTCATCGAGTTTTAGGCCAAGATTTCATTTTGTGCTTTGTTTTTCCTAGCGACAAAACAGTTTTGTTTCAACAAAATTTGCCTGGAGCAGCGGCGGCACCAGCCCCCTGGAAGTGGGAGAGTAGGATGATTATGGGGGTTCGGCCACGCCTTTCAGATTTCAGGAAACGCCTGTTTGAGCACGAGGTTCGTTTAAGTACCCCCTTCCCTCAAGATGATACCATTTAAGAGTAATTACCTCTCCCCCCCCCCCAAAACACCCCCTGTAGCTCCACCACTGGTTTAGGGTCTTAATTTATTCCATGATTACTATTACCTCTGCATGCCATTCCCTTAATGTATCAGATTCAACGGTAAAAATAACTGTAACTGATGTTCACCTCAAAGCCATTATACCAAAGACATCATTATTTCGTTTTCTGTAGTGTCTAGGGAGTGTCTAGGATTTGTTTGCCGATAAAATAGGCCGATAGATTAGGCAATTTTACTTGGCAAAATCGCCCCAATAACAAAGGACACCTCCTTATTTTGGATTCATCCACCCCTGGCTATGGTCCTGCTCGGTATACAAACGTGGGTAACAAACTTCCCAGTGGTACTTTTAATAGCTGTTGATGCATAAGAAAGAACTTTTATTTTTTTGCATGTAAAATTAAAAGAGCATTTGAAAACTAGAATGCGTGTTAATGCAAGTAACGAATAAAGTATAAAGCAGTTTTAATACAAATGCAACTGTGAAGTTAATATCAAGCAGAATCGACATCGGTGCAGCTAAAATAGGCCTTTTATAGCAAAATTTTGAGAGAAATGAATTTGCTTGCCAGCATAAGTTAAGCTTTATTTAGGCCATATTGTGCAAAGTCAAGCCTCATTTAGGCCATATTGAGCAAAACATTGAGGCAAATCAAGACACAAGTCAACTGAAACGACACAGTTGCCATTGCTGAAGCAGATTTGATGTTTTTACCGCGCTTGTAATACCGGTTGTGCAAACCAAATGGTGCTGCATTCGGATTTTTTATCAAAGCGATCTGCGACAAATCCTTTGCGTTAAGGATTGCTAAAAAGCTTGTGCCGGGTGGATTAGATACGGGCCCTGAACATAGGATGATTCCGTCATCTTCACCAACAGCATTGTCCGCCTGGACAAAAATTGGCTCTTGCGGGTAGTAGCCGAGCGGAGGCTTCCAGACGATTGATTTCTTTGTTTTTACGTTCAGTTTCGCTATAGCTGCACCGCGGTAAAGCGCATTGGCGACAAAATATGTGAAGGTGTAGTCCTTTTGATGGTACTTTTCGTAGTTGATCATGGTGAATTCTGCTTTTCCATACGGATCTGGATCTGTTAACGGGCCGCTTTTTGCCGCGTCGAACGACCACGACCGCTTTTCAATGGCAATGCGAATAATCGATGCTGCCCAAGCTGTATCCTTGATGACATCTTGAACGCGCGTTACTTGCAAGTAGGGATCAGCATTGTCGTACGCAAGCGTGTCCAAGTACACGTGAGTATCGTCCTCGTATGCGTTGACATCGTGTGTGAAGAACTTGGCATAGGGGAGGTAAACATGGTGAACTTTTGTCATATCTTGACGCTCAAAAATTAGAATGCTTGCGTTCACGTTAGCATGCCATGCATATGATTTTAAGAAACCGGGCACAACTTTACCAGCATTTTTGTAGTCCACGCAGTAATCAAATCGATATGAAGTTTGCGGGACCAGTATGTACTTCTCAGTGGTTTGAATGAAATGGGTGTAGCCCGGCATGACGTCAAGATCCGCTTGCTTCAGCGTGGAGCAGCTTGAAATGTTATATTTACCTAAGATGTGCCGCGCGGCAAGAGTTCGTTCTTGTCCTTTGATTTTATAAACTGCAACGGCCGCTTCCAAGTTATCCAACTTCGATTTTGTAAAAACTTCAACATCAAGAGTAGACGCCCAAACAGTTCCGTCCGGATCAGTTTGCTCATGAGCCGGATTGTCAATAATCGCATGTCCGCTTCCAGGTCGGAATGATTGCGGAAAGCCACTATCCTTGAACTTACCCATATACATTCCAACGACGTCTAGATCGGGTGCGGTTTGTATTTCTGTCGGACTGTAAAAGGATTCGGTCACAGCAAGCACTGGATCTGAAGGTCTTGACTTCCAAAAATTAACAGTTGGATTGAGGGGAAGTGTTTCGTTAAATTTTGTGTTTTGATCTTTCTTGTAGGCAGGGACATCAATGTCAGCAAAAATGGTCAGCCAATTCACTTTTGAATGGCTAATGTTGTTGCCGTAATGTTTCCAAATTCTTGTGTTTCTCGTGTCGTAAATTTTGTTTGAATACACCACTTTGCCTTTTTCAATCTTGTACCTCCCAACCATCGGCACACAATCAAACAAATGGGAGATGTACTCGTATTTTGCGCCTGTTGGTTATAATAATGATATAAATAAACACTTTATTTACAATAGGAAGAATCTTTCGATGCTTTGGGAGTGTGAGAATGTTCTTAATTATATAATATATCAATATATAGTCATCAATCATCTCATCATATTTGGTTTGCATTCGTACTGCCTTATTATCCCATGTTGAAATTTATTTCCTATCAGGTGAACAAGTTCTATCAGGGCAATAGCTAGATGTTCTGCTTCAGGAAGGTTTTCACGATGAATTTGCGGACAAAATGGGCATGCAAGCCTAAATATGCCGATAAGTTAGCAAACTTTGCCAATCAAATACTTCTTTTTGGCCAAAAACGCCTTTTTTTTTAAATGCATAACATTCCCTGGGGATGTCACACCTTCCTCACCCTGCTGCTGCAACGGCCCTGAGGCCCCCCGATAATAATAGTAATAATAAATACTTTATTTAAAGTTGGCTGCTTTGTAGCGATGTGCTAATTAAAGCCAACTATTTACAAACTAATTACGAACTAAGGGATACTAATTAATACAAAATTAATAATAATTATCAAGCAAAACCTAATTAGTGCTATACGAAGCCAATACTTGGAACAAATTTTTTGCACAATCTACAGCTGCAATCTAAGTTTCTCATTAATTTGACTTTTTCTTTAAAAATATCTAATGATTGGGACTCATTGATTTCATTTGGCAGTGTCTGCCATAATTTTTTCCCAATGTACCTAATAGTGTCTATGCCATACGAAGTTGTCTTAACTAGGCAAGGCAAGGCTGTTGTTTTCACGAAAGTTATACGGTACATTTTTCTCCTCAAATACCTGTGTCATGAAAGTTGGGATTAAATTATGTACTGTTTTATAGATTTCGATAAGGAGCAGCTGTAGATTTCTCTGGTGAACAGATACTGAGTTACTTTTGCTAAGTAATTCTTGGAAATTGGAAGTGCTATCCTTGTGTATGATTCTTAGCGCTCTTTCATGAATTTTATTGATCTTATTATTTGAGGCCCTATTATGAAACATCCAAACGAGTGGGCAGTAGCTGAAATGTGACATTATGAAAGTGTTCATTGTTAATTCTAACTGTGGCTTCTCCATATATGTCGATATACGTGCTAATGCATGTAGTTTCTGACTTGCTTTTTTACAAAGACTATTGACATGAGTTTTGAAAGTTAGTTTTTTGTCAATTATCACTCCAAGAAGCTTCTCTTCGTCACTTTCTTTAATCAATGATCCAGAGATATTTACAGTTGCCTCGACGCCTTTATTTCCAAGCACAAGTAGATGGCTTTTATCATAATTCATGTTCATATAGTTATTTGCAGAGGCCCATAAGAATGATTTGTGATTTACCCTACAGCTAATTAAGCTAGTGAAAAAGGAAAACATGTTGGAACCATTCCAGATATATCCAATTTATCTTTAAATTATTCCGTCCTTTAAAACTTCAAGCCCCTTTTCTAAAACAATTTTCCTCCTTCCTTGCTATCGTAACTTCCGCTTGTCTGGTCACTTTCCGGGCAATCTTAAAACTAAACGTTTGATGACTACTATTTTACTGTTGGGTACACAGAAAGGAGAAAAGCAAAATGTTATTTTCGTCAATACTACCCGTCCTTTATTGCATTTTGTCATGATTGTAAATTGTATTTTCTGCTTACCATCAATATTTCCAAATGATGCACAATTTTGTCGAACGAAATCGCCAGTTATCCAGTCAGGAACCTTTCCTACGATATCGTTTAAGGCCTCATTTTTCGCTTCCTTTACTGTTTGCTTGAAAATGTTTTTGAAATTCGGATCAGCAGAGCACAATGATGATAAAACCAGAAGAACGAAGGTGCATATCTTTGACACACCCTTCATCTTGGTCGCAGGACTTTTCAAAGTTTTCGCAATGGTCAACTTGTGAGATATGACATTTGAGTACTGTCCTCTTTTTGGGTGTTTTAGAAGAGCATTGAAAATTGAAATTAATCGAATGGGTCATTTGGAAAAACATGACATCATACCATCCAAATTTGCACTTTAAAACGCACTGGGATCCTAATACTACCTTTGTGAAGGACATCTTCGTTTTCAAGCGGTCCCCTTGTGGGTTAATAAGCTTTGTCGGGGAATGCGTTCGCCCACCCTTGATGCAGTTTATTTTTACCTTTCCTTTCGTGTTTCAGTTTGGCCAGTCGTTTTAAGCTTTATTTGTTTTGTTAACTCACGAGATGTTAATTTTAGCTTAATATAATGCTTGTCAATATTGTATGAGTAGTTAGATCGATCAGTTCACGATAGAGTTTAGAGTGAAGAATGATCATGAAAAACGTCGCAATAAAGATTGAGTTTTGTTGTCTCGAGCTCTAATAAAGAATCAGTAGAGTGCGGGGGTGATCCCTAACACAAATGGTCCACCGAGCCGGATAGAGTCGAAACAACAAAATGAGTGGAGATTTAGATAAATTAAAGAAGAAACGTAGTCCATTGCGACGAAACGCTACGAGATTGGTATCGAAAGGTCAGGAAATTTGCGGTTCAGACTTGAATGAGAGTAAAAGGGTCCAAGCAGAAGCTATCAGAGAAGAGCTTAAGGAACAGTTGAATTTACTAAAGGAACTGGATTCCGAAATTTACGAGTGCATTTATGAAAAAGAAGAAGATGAGGCTGTTGATAAAGAGGTTCAAGAGGCATCAGATTATAAAGGACGTATTCGAGCTGCCATACTTTTAATCGACGATGCATTGAAAAAGTTTTCTTCGAAATCGATCGGGGACCCCGAAAGAAGTTTTTCAGCGGGAAGCATTGGTTCAAGTGCAGGGCGTACTGCAAGAGTAAAATTGCCAAAGCTGGAAATCAGGAAATTTTCTGGGAAGATACACGAGTGGAATGAGTTTTGGGATGGGTTTTCGTCTTCAATTCACAGCAACGACGAATTATCCGATGTTGATAAGTTGAAGTATCTCAGAGGGTATCTGGAGGGTTCTGCCCGTTCTGTTATCGCAGGGATTCCTACAACTGGAGCATCGTACGAAATCGCTGTGGAGTTACTTAGGAAAAGATTTGATCGACCAAATGTCATTCAACGAGCCCATATAAACGAATTGATTAATTTGCCACCAGTGTTTTCAGAAAAGAATGCTGTACGAATGAGACAATTCTTAGACGAAATCGAGATACACAGGAGAGGTTTAGAGTCGATGTACGTGGACATGGAAACGTATTCGAAATTCATAGTTCCCATCTTGATGGACAAGGTTCCAGAGTCGGTAAGACTGAACATGATACGTTTCAACGAGAGGAATCACCTAGAGTGGATGATCACCGATTTCACGGAGGCCTTTGAGAAGGAAATCAGGGTTAGAGAGTGTCACGTGCCGATAAGAAGCCAGAACGTGTCAGCCGTTTCTGTTACTCCGAGAAGACAACGACAACCACCACAACATTATGAAGAGGGCAGTGCCAGCGCGCTAACAGTGGCTCTGAAGAAAGGCAAAAAATGCGTCTTTTGTATGGACGAAAGTCATGCACCAGAAAATTGTGACAAGATCAGAAGCCAAGAAGACCGAAAGAAAATATTGATGAGGTTTGCCAAGTGCTTTAATTGTTTGAACTCAGGACACAGGGTAGTTAATTGTAGATGTAAGAGTTGTTGTACGAAGTGTAAACAAAAGCACCACACGTCAATTTGTAATAAACAAACTAGGCCAGTGCAACAGGTTTCGGAACAAACTGCATCGCAAGCGTCCATTGCTGCAGCAGCAGACCGCGCGATTCCCTTAGACCCCACTGCAGCTTCTTGGGTTGGGAACGTACAATCCGATAGCAAGGTAGCCTTACAGACAGCCTTGGCAGTAGTCGACGACAAAAAAGAGAGGACTGTGAGAGTATTGTTCGACTCAGGGAGTCAGAAGTCTTTCGTTACTGCCAAAACTGTACAGGGGTTAAGACTGAAGGCAGTGAGAAAAGAAAAGTTAGGAATTAGAGTGTTTGGTATGAATGACGCGGAATACGAAGTGAGAGAAGTTGTGAGGTTTAGAGTGTCGAGTGTGAATGGTGGAGAGAGTGTAGAAGTTGAATGCTATGTTGTGCCTGAAATCTCTAGTATTGCTAATGCACATATTGAAGTGGCAAAGAATGATTACCCTTATCTTCGTCAGCTTTATTTTTCAGATGTTGCTAAGAACCAGGAAGAATTAGAATGTCATATTCTGATAGGTTCCAACTACATTTGGGAGTTTCAGAAAGGGGAAACAATCAGAGGGGGGCCTAATGAGCCAGTTGCGGTACGAACCACACTAGGTTGGGTCATATCTGGACCACTAAGAGGAGGACAAATTGATGGAAACGAAGTCCAAGTGCATTTTGTACAAAGCACGACAAAGCAGGAGAAAGATTACTTGGATGAGAAGGTAAGCAAACTTTGGGATTTGGATTCCCTTGGTATCCGTCAAGATAATGAGGTACATGAAAAGTTGATTGATAATATCTCATTCACAGGACAGAGATACTCTGTAGCTCTTCCTTGGAAATCAGGCCATGATGAGTTGCCATCAAATTATGGTATTACGTTAAACAGGCTGCAAGTCCTTCTCAAGAAACTGAAGAAGGACCCTGATATATTAAGTAAATATGATGAAGTGATCAGAGAGCAAGAGAAAGCTGGTATTATTCAGAAAGTCACGAATTTGGAACCAGCTGATAAGGTTCATTATCTCCCACATAGGGCTGTGGTGCGAGAAGATGCTGAGACAACCAAGGTAAGGGTGGTCTTTGATGCTTCCTGCAAGAAGAAAAACAGTGGAACATCACTGAACAATTGTCTTCATGTAGGACCTCCACTCACACCCTTGATCTTGGAAATATTATTGAGGTTTAGGGCAAATAATGTCTCATTAGTAGCAGATATTGAAAAAGCCTTCTTGAATATTGAAATTGATGAGGTAGACCGTGACTGTCTAAGATTTCTGTGGGTGGATGATATACATTCTGAGAACCCAGAAATTCAGATTTTTAGGTACAATCGTGTTGTCTTTGGGGTTAATTCTTCCCCATTTATTCTCAATGCAGTTTTAAGACACCACCTAGAATCGTTTAATGATACCGACCCAGAATTAACATCTAAAGTTAAAGAAAACTTCTTTGTAGATGATCTAGTAACAGGTGCGGATTCTGCAGAGAGTGCATACCAGCTCTACCAGAAAGCAAAAGACTTCTTAAGACAAGGAGGATTCACACTAAGAAAGTGGAAATCAAACGACCAAGATCTGATGCAAAGAATTAATGATGCAGAAAAGTCCAACATATTGGAAAATGGGCAAAAGGAAAATCCTGAGATTCAAGACAGTTTTGCAAAAGAAACATTGGGAACTACTGCAGACAAACATGAGAGCAAGACCAAGGTTTTAGGCATTGGATGGGACATGCAGAGTGATACACTGGAAATCAACTTGAGTAAGGTGAGTAATCTTGACCTAAATCCTGGTTTGCCAACTAAAAGAATAATCTTGAGCACACTTGCTTCTATATTTGATCCTTTAGGATTGGTAAGTCCTGTACTTGTCAGCCCTAAAGTTTTGTTCCAAGAAATGTGCATTGAATCTCTAAATTGGGATGACCCCCTTCCGCAGGAAAAGTTAAGCTTGTGGGAGGAGTGGGTTAAGGACATAGAAGATGTGGGTAGAATAGAAGTTCCTAGGTGTTATACTAGTGCAGTAAAAGGAGAGGTTTTGAGTTATTCGCTACATGGATTTGGAGACGCATCTAGTAAAGCATACTCTGCAGTCATTTACTTAGTTTGTCAAACTAGTCAAGGTATTTACACAAAGCTTGTAGCTTCTAAAACTAGAGTAGCGCCTTTGAAGAAGTTGAGCATAAACAGGTTAGAGCTATTGTCTGCAAAAATTCTTGTTACGTTGATGGCATCAGTGAAGAAAACCTTAGCCAATCAAATCAGTATTAAAGAAACTAGGTATTGGTTGGATAGTCAGACAGCACTCTATTGGGTCAACAACAATGGTGAGTGGAAGCAATTTGTGAAGAATCGAGTAAATGAAATTCTGTCAATGTCATCTAAAACAGAATGGGGTCATGTAAGTGGAACAGAAAATCCTGCAGATATTGGGTCTAGAGGAGTTAATGCCAGTCAGTTAAAGAGTAGCAAATTATGGTGGGAAGGTCCATCTTGGCTAAAGGGATGTAAGCAAGATTGGCCTAGATTTAATGAAACAGACAGGTCAGAAAGAGTTAGTGTAGATGTAGAAAGGAAGAAAGAAACAGTTTTGAGCATACAGACCAAGATTCAGACAGGTATCTCAAATGTTATAGATATTGGAAGGTTTAACTCATTGAACAGATTATTGAGAGTTACTGCATTAGTTGTCAGATTTGTAAGGAATATCAGAGCAAAGAGGGTAGCAAGGTATTTGGATGAAGAACCACTTAGTGCAGAAGAAATTGATGCAGCCGAAAAGTTGTGGATATTGGATGTTCAGGATAGTCTAAGAACTAGACCAGAGTTCTCTAAAGTAAAGGAAAGCTTAGGAGTTGTTTTGCAGGGTGACTTTTTAGTATGTAAGGGCAGACTCGAGAATGCAGAACTAGAAGAGAGGGCAAAGTACCCTATAATTTTGCCCAGAGACCATAAATTTACTGAGCTTGTGATATGGATGTGCCATGATAATGTTGAGCATTTGAAAGTAGGTGCCACTCTTACTGAGTTAAGAAGTAGGTTTTGGGTTACGAAAGGTAGGCAGTTGGTCAAGAAGATTATACACAAGTGTTTTATTTGTAAAAGGTGCGAAGGAAAATCATTTAGGCCACCAGTAGTAGCCCCACTACCAGATTATAGAGTGTCTGAGGCACCACCGTTCAGCCGCATTGGTGTCGATTTTGCAGGACCATTATACTCAAAAGGGAGTGATGGTAAGATGAACAAATGCTATGTTGCGTTATTCACGTGTTGTGTCACAAGAGCAGTACACATTGAACTGGTAACCGATCTTACTGCATCAAATTTTCTGAATGCGTTGCGTAAATTTGCAGCCAGGCGTGGTAAACCAAGCTTGATTGTAAAAACTTTTAAGACTGTAGCTAAATTTTTGAAGAAAGTTTACAGTGACGAACGCCTCCAAGATTATCTTGTAAATAAACGGATTCAGTGGATTTTCAACTTAGAACGAGCCTCCTGGTGGGGAGGACATTTCGAGCGAATAGTTGGTTTGGTAAAAAGGTGTCTAAGGAAGGTTATAGGGAAGGCAAAACTTTCATTTTTAGAACTAGAGGTCGTTTTATGTGAAGTTGAAAGTAATTTAAATTCGCGTCCTCTTACCTATTGTTATGAGGATTTGGGGGAGGAACCATTAACCCCATCTCATTTGTTGCACGGAAGGCGATTTTCCAATTTATTTTCAGGAGCAGAAGCGAAACCCGATTTTGAGAATTACAATAAGCTGTCCACGAGGTTCAAATACTTGCATACGAAATTAAATCATTTTTGGAAACGTTGGAAGACAGAATATCTTACAGGTTTGAGAGAAGTGCACAAGTTGCAGAACAGGAAGCAAGTCGTTATCAATCCGGGAGATGTTGTTTTGATCGGCGATGAGAACGTAAAACGTGGATTCTGGAAAATTGGAATAGTAGAAGAGCTCGTTGTTGGGAAGGATGGAATCGTGCGTGGGGCTAAGGTAAAGAAAGCCGGAAAGGGTAAGCCAGATTTTGTAAGTAGACCGTTACAGAAATTATATCCTCTAGAACTTTCGTGTTCGAGTGGAACGGAGACGAATAATATGAATGTAAAAGAGAATGTGAAGGAGAAAGACGAAGTAAGGAAAGAGAGAAAGGAAAGAGGCGAGGAAGCTGGGAACCCTGGGAGGGTTACGCCGCGCAGAGCAGCAGCCGCAGACGCGCGCGTGCGAACTCAGCTTATGCTAGACTACGGGTAGTCTAGGAGGGGGGTGTGTCGGGGAATGCGTTCGCCCACCCTTGATGCAGTTTATTTTTACCTTTCCTTTCGTGTTTCAGTTTGGCCAGTCGTTTTAAGCTTTATTTGTTTTGTTAACTCACGAGATGTTAATTTTAGCTTAATATAATGCTTGTCAATATTGTATGAGTAGTTAGATCGATCAGTTCACGATAGAGTTTAGAGTGAAGAATGATCATGAAAAACGTCGCAATAAAGATTGAGTTTTGTTGTCTCGAGCTCTAATAAAGAATCAGTAGAGTGCGGGGGTGATCCCTAACAAGCTTCAATAATCTACTATATCTACAAGAGGTCACTGCTTAGAATAGCTTAGACCCCATTCACCTTGCTCCGTTGCTCCGTTTCTTCACAGATGCAAAACATCCTTCTTCCGTAAAAATGTTCGCATTTCTCTGCACATACACTGAGGCATTTAAAGGCGCTTTCAATGTTTAATATTTACAAAAACGAATATCGAATGAGTAGACAGCGATGGATGCACAAATATGGATACAGTTCTCTTCATTTTATACAACTGGAAGAGATGCAACTGCAGATTTTGCGGGAATTTATTCCTCTGGTTTTGTTCCTGTAGGTACTGATATAAATTCACTTTGAAAAGGGAAAAAAAGGAAGGAAAGATCTTTTCTTTCGGAAACATTGCTTAACATTACAATTGGTCGCCATTGTTGCATGCAACATTTTAAGAATATTTTTAACTGATTTTACAACAGGACGATTGTCTCAAGTTTTACTTTCAATGCCATACTTCTGCAGCAGTTCATAAACACCCCCTGAGTCCCAGTATTTGCATTTGGTCTTTTTCAATATGATACCATGGCGTCTATTGACTTCCGGGCAAATACCTCTCTCTGGTCAGCAGCATCGTATTTCAAACATAATTCTTTGCAATGCTCAGCAAAACAATGGTGATTAAATCCTTCTAAACCAAACTCCATGTTTACTTACGCAACTCAACCGAAAGGGGGTATTTGTTTTGTGAAAAGTTGAAATTATACCACCAGTTTCCAAGCCCGTGTACACTTCCCTCACAAAAAGATTGCACCACCCGTGTTCAAAATGGCGGCATTTTTGGCAAATTTTTGCAAGGAAAAAGTTCAAAACACTATCGAAGCTGCCATTTAGTCATCTTGGCGGGAAAACATCGGAAAATTTGCTGACGCCAGTGTAAATTGCTGACGCCAAACAATAATGGCAAATCAAAGTTTTAATTCACTCGTTGAGAAGTAACTAATCGAAGGGAAAGGTGAGGTAATTGACTTTTGAATAGATTAGGTGCTCAAAATTTGTATAATTTGATTATGTTTTCGTGAAATGGTCTTCTAATTTCGACAAGATAATGTTCCGCCACACGAAGACAAAGCCATTGCGAAATTTTCTAGACAAGAAAATCGCTAATTTTTTCTTTTTTGATTTTAGGCTTTGAAAGCAGCAAAATTGTTTGTGCAACGCACGAATCAGCAGAGATGAACAACAAAAGGAATCATATTTCTGTCAAATAACTCAAGAAGCATTAATCAATTTGAGGTGATGTTAACAATGAAATAATTCATACAATTTATTTTCATTTCTCAGCAGTAAAAATTTATAAACTTTATTTTGTGCATATTAATAGTTACAAAAAATAAGGTTTAGGTAAACACAGAGGCCAAAAGTATGAAGATCTAGGGCAGGGAGAGGGTGTATGCCTGGTAAAACTTGAATGAAAAATGGCTCCATAACTGAAATCAGAATGAAACCAATAAAAGCATAAGTGAACGACTTTTATTCGACGATCGAACTACAAACGAAAGCCATTACCATGGCAATATGAATAAGCCAATCATTGCGATAATAACATCTGGGTTCGAAAAGCGAGCGAGGCACCCAAAAAATGTGGGGGCAAAAACGAGTCGGTCAAATCAAAGAATAGTTGACGAAGGAATCATATTAATATCATGTCAATTTAGGCCGTTTTCCCAAAGTTAAATTTGATAAAGTAGAGCAGCGCAAAGGCCTGCAATCAAAGCTGTTGTTAATAATTTGAAATTCCCGGTTGCCTGTCCTGCATTATCTGGTTTCTTGTCTGTTTTATTCTGACCATTCGTCTCATTTTTATCAATTTGGCGATTATCATCTGGTGAAGGAGAGCCTGGAATAAAATTAAAAGTTTGTTTAGAAATGTACGGAGGAATAATGGACATAAGTTTTGCGTTATGATAAATACAAGGGGGCATTTGTTCTAAAAAATTAGTTAAAATTTCGCCTTTTATACATTCTATTAAAACAAAGTTCCTCTTAAACATTGATAATATATATGAAATATCATGTAAATCATACAATTTTTATCATATAATATAAGCAATATGAACGGAAGTTAAATATTAATTTGCCTTTGACAAAAGGGTACGTTTTAAAACCAATGACGTAGCCTCGATGACTCGACCCAGATCCCCGTGTTCTGATGAATTCCACGTAGACTGGGGAATATCGAGTTCTGTAGACGGCAACCTGGTTTTCCTTGCAAAGCTTTCCTGTTATCATTTTCATTTCGTTTTTCTCGTTTTTGCCTGAAAATGGAATATAATTATAATTATGCGGGATCAAAATTATTGGATTGGGGTGGGAAAGGTGAAATAGTGAACGGAATTTGTTACGTAATGAAAAGAAGATTTGGTTTTTTGTGAGAAAGGGAAGGGCAGGGCAGGTCAGAAAATGTTAAGGTATAATGGTTGAAAAAACCTTAAAAATAAATGCAACCATTAACTCATGAAAAGTTGCAGGGGAATGAGAGAGGGAGGGGCTGATGGGGCCGTTTGCCCCAGGGTCTCAGAGTCCAGGGGGCCTCATCAACTAATATCAAAAGTTTTATTTATAGCCTCTTTAGATTATAGTCAAGGAGCCTCCAAAAATGAGCAGCCAACATAGCTCAAAGAGTGCCTCCAGATTCAGTTTCCCCAGATTCAGTTTCCCCAGATTCCTATGCTTTTCCCGCCTTCTGCTCGCTTCGATCACAGGTACAAGGGGCCTTATTTCGCAGTTTTGCTCTTGAGCCTCAACATGACAGCTGGGTTGGCTAAACAGCGTCTTGTGAAAGGCTCTGACTCACAGACCTGCACCTTAAGAATTGGTCCACGCCACAAAATTAAACTCGGGTTCAGTTTATCACCGCATTTCGTTGTCTTTTCATTATTTGATTTAAATCTGAAAATTACCTCTGATTTGTATGTAATCGTCTTGCTCGTCACACCCCTTTGCAGCTCTATTTCGAACATCCAGATCCATGATAGCAATTCGCATCTCATGCTTTGCTACGTTATCTATATGGTGCTCACATTTTGGGGCTGACACATAACCAACAGGCCAGCCCGTAGAGTGCACCACTGCAGTATGTTCCGTAGTATACTTCTTTCTATAAAGCAGCAACAAGTCATTTTTAATCAAAGCAAAAGGCAATTTATGCAATGAATTTAGCCTGAGAACAGGCTAGCATTTGAAGGAATAGATTTTTTAAGAATCTCTGGTCTAACTCCTTGTAAACTGCGTATTTTTATCGCAGCTACGTCAGAGGTAGTCCAAAATTTGAGGGCCATATGCAGGGAACAGCACGCGTAGGAAGGGGGCATAATATCTCGAGTTACACGAGGTCCCCAGAGATGAACATTCTTGATTCTAACAGGGCTAAATCTGCCAAACTTAAAATGAGTTTAAAGGTCCATTTTGTAGATACAAGATTCCTAAGTGCCAAATTTCAACAAAGCCTGGAAATGAAAGGGGCTGAGGCATTATCTTCATAATCCTTCCTCTGACCCCCTCATAAATATTTCTTACATGCAGTCTTCAGCCTTGCTTGACCCCAATGTTGTTGCAAATGGTTTCAGTTCAAATGATAATCGAAAACCAGTGTCATTGTAAGCAGCATCGGACACAAAGCGGATTTGTGCGTGCCCGTCGATCGAATATGAAGTGAAAGGTCCACCGTGCACATGTTCATTCGAGCAATACTTGCCCAAGCTTCTTAGCGACCTTAAAATAAAACAGAATTCAAAAGTTGCATCAAATATTTTGTTAAGGCCAGATGACTCATAACATTACGATGATGGAAATCCTTCATTAACAGCGATCACATGTCTTTTCCTCAAGATGGAATAATTCGTCATACATTGAACAGAATTTATTAATATTCAGATGCAATAATGACTCGTGAAATTACTGCTCAACGTCATCATCAGCGTAGCATTAGTTTCTTATGGCATTACATACAGCGGATTTCTGTGATCAAAGAAATAGGAGAAGGGTGCCTGGATCCTTTAGAGTTCCTTTGGGTATTACCTCTGCTATCACAGCGCGTTGACCACGCTCTGATCTGTGCCAAAAGATAGCAATGACCTCATTTAATCCCTGAAGCCCGCATTGAAGCCATTTCGTCGGCAAATCGCAAAGTTGTACCCCCCCCCCCTTAAAAATTTATGTAGCTCCCCCTGGCCATGATGACATAACAACGGACGATATTGATAATGGATTCACCTTGTTATAAAGATTTCCAAATAATCTTCTTTACAGTCAGGCATTTTGCCTCGAATGCCGAATTGATGCATCGTTATTTCCAAATAATGCTGACTTCCGTTCCCTGGCTTGATGTTAAAAACACAATCATCGTTATTATCATAGTTGAGATTCTCAATAAAAGTTGAAACCGTAGTTGCTGTATAATTCTTGCTCTTGCAGACAGCATCTACTGAAACAGCAGCTGAAATGAAAACAATAACAAGCAAAAACTGCATTCTGCCTCCCGCCTCTCGATGCAAAAACATGAACGTCTTCGTTTTGTACGGCCTAGCTTATCTTCTGTTTGTCAACAAAGGATTGGCAGCTTATCAACGCATGACTGAGTAAACATACAGAGAACAGGGAGAGCGGATTGTACACAACACAGTTGAAAATGAAACAAAACATGAAGCAAATATTTGATATCCTCAATCAACACCTGTACCATGTTACCTTTTGATTGACAACGCCTACTTCCTCCTCCGCAGTAAAAAAGGTGTCCATTGCTGTGTCTCTCTAGATGCTCATAAACCCAGGGGGACGGGAGGGGGAAGGGAGGGAACGAATATAAATCTAGCACCCTTAGCTAAATGGTATGACCGTTTGCTTCTTGCAAATCAGTTACTTTCCTTCTCAGCTTTAAAAGTCTGCTCATTGCAGGTTGTGCAGTATGCAAAAATTTATTTTGAAAAGCAGGCCCTTTCCCAAATATTTCATTATCCTGTAATTACATCTGCATACTTTGTATAATTGGATATAATTAGCCCATCACCATTACTATTTGCAATTTATACTAAACTTATTCATCATAATATTAGTGTGATGCTTTCTTTTGATCTTTCTGATTGACGAAAAACTGCGATAGATTTTGCACTAAAATAGTTATTTCTAGTTTCCTGCTTTATCCGCTTTGCGATGTACATTTTATTGCAGAATGTAGGCACCGCGCAGCCATTGGACTTGCAGGGGCTATAGCCCCTCCACTTTGTCAAAGATAGTCCTAGAATCTTTTAAAATTATTGCATTTTCAAATGAAATATTTTCTCAACCGAACTGTTGACGTAAAGTAGCAAAGTCTCTTTTGAAAGTGGCGTTTTCCGGCCTTCTAAGGGGGTGGTCTAAATGAATTTTCCGAGGATTCCCCCGGACCACCACTACGGCTCAATCAGCCCCTCCATTTTAAGACCGCTGCGCGGTCACTGGCAGAAAGTAAGGTTTTTGTGACACTTTCGCATAAGAATAAATGCAGTGTTGCATCAGTCACAAATCGCAGTCGCAGAGCATTGTAGATACGATGACTCAATTCTACTCTGTCTTTTCCAGGTATCTATAAAACTGCATACAAGCATTAATTGAAGGGAAAATGCGACAGAAAGAAACTCCACATAAACGTTTTAAAGTGAGTACATTTTATAATATCTCTCTTGTTATACAAGTATACATACAACTGATTAACATTAAACATACTAGGCATAAAACTTTAATATAAGCAGTGAGGGGCACAACGGCATATGCTACAGATCCGAAAGGGGCCAAACGGGCTATAGGTATATGGGTTTCAGCGCATGGAGGCCAAAACCATGAGACGGAAAGGTAAAACAATTGCATAAAGAAAGGAAATGGCATTTTTTGAGGACAGGATAGGCAATTGCACCGCTGTTTCCATTCTGTGGGCACCCCTGATCTTAAAGGAAAGTTTCATCAAGCTTTTATGCAGGGTTTTTTAAAGATCCCTTAAATAATTTATGTGCATGCGGCAAGCATTTGTACCAGAAAGTCTTCTTAAACTCCAACAAGCTTCTAACTTGAAACACTGTTTGTTGATGTTGGTTTGTTTGCAGTGGCGTAGACGCCGGGGAGGGGGGCATTGGCAAAATTTTGTCAGATTTGTCGCAAAATGTTGGAAAAGTCATCTAGTCGGAAAAGTTTCGGATTCTACTCCAGTGTATTTCTCCTCTCCTACACGTGTTGTCGCTAATTCAAAACTGAGCTGGAAATGCCTGCCCCTGAAACCGAAGTCCTACAACGCCCTTTTTTGTTGGTTGGTTGGTTGGTTGGTTGGTTGGAAAACAATAGTATTACAAAAAACCATTCCTTACACAGATTGTAAGTTAGACATACCTTGAAAAAGATATAGCTTGACATAAATTGATAACGATATCAACTCTAATGCAATACTCTATGCAATACAATAAAATGTATTTACGTGCAACTCTCCACGTTTATTTTGTTCAAGAAACGAAGTTTATCATGTTCTTGTCGCTGCATCATATGACGGGGGAGGGGCACTTGGTACTGTGTCCACGGGGGGCATGACAGGAGGCGGATATGCAGCGTTACCAGAAGATACTGGTGGTGGGTATGATGAAGCTGCATCTGTTGGCTGGAACGCACCAGCTGATGGGTAGGGTGGTGGGGCAGTTATTGGCTGATTGGAATAGCCTTGAACAGTTATCGCTGATGAATACTGTGGTGGAGCTGGTGTAGTAAATTGTTGAGCTGGGTATGATGCCGCTGCTGGATACTGGTACGTTGCGGTTGGGTAGCTGCCTGTCTGCACCGTCGCCGTTGGGTATGCACCGGCAGGCTTTGAATAAGCATTGCCAGGGACGGCTTGCATTGTCTGCGGCATTGAGGTTTGTAGGGTTGATGTAACGACGGCGGCGTTTTGAGTTTGGTTTAGGACAACAGCACCTCGATTTTGTCTTTGTCGCTGTTTGGCATAAACGGCACAGAAAACAGAGATGAAAACGATGAACGTGACGGGTAGTATTCCACCAACAATTGCACCCACTGAAATCGAACCGTGGCTTATACTTTCGGAGCCCGATCCGCCTGATCCACCTGATCCGTCCGATCCACTGCTTGTTGATGGTGCCGCTAAAATCAAATATTACATTGAAAAATATGAAGGTAAATGGTGGATAAGCTTGTGGCACTGCAACTGAATGAAGGGGGGCTAGAAGAAGTGAACGATGATCTGCAGCTTTAAAACTATTAAAATCCGGGGGAGTGAAAATTACAGCCAAACACATGAAAATCAATGAATTACAAAGTAAAGTCAGGGCCATAGCTAGATGTCCTTGTTCAGGGGGGTATCTATGATGAATTTGCTGCCAAAATAGGTGTACAATCCTTCATTTGCCCACAGGTTCTAAAAATTTGCCAATGAAATACTCCTCTATGACCTATAAAAACTTGTTTCTGAAACACAATTTTTTCCCTGTGGGGGTGTCTCCCCCCCCCCTTTCACCCCACTGTACCCACCAACCTGAGTAAAATATAATATTCACTTAATTAGTTTGATCCAAATAACTTACTGAACGTGATATAGCCTGCCACAAACCCCCTGGCAGAGCTGTTTGTAGAGCCAAGATTGCGAGACAGCACCAACTTCATTTTAGCATCATACACTATGTATGTTTTCATGCTGCTTGTGTTGCTCAGTTTGCCAGAAATTAAACGAGGATAATATGAATAGTTCCACCCTAAAAAGAGACAAATATTATTTGCATACTGAATGCCTATCTACTGGGGTAGAGAAAAGCCTTTATCATTTTAGAGGAGGGGGGCAAAATAAAAGATCATCAAATGCATCTAAAAATTGCTAAAGTTGAGTGGCAACTGAGCACTGGATATAATCCAGAAAGTTAAATAAGATGTTTCTTGTAGGAGAACCAAAATATTTTGATTCCAGGTCTTCTATGAAGTGACAGTTGTGTTCTCAAAACTATGGCCTTGGTTCCAAAAAGGAATGCCTGCTGCACACCAAGGCAAGGGGGCAAGACAGCAAAAAGGGGCAAAACAATCTGCAAAATAGAAGATTTAGGCTTATCTTCTGAGGGTAGAATGGGCAATTTCCCCCTACTGCAGGCATCCTAAGTTCCAAATAGATCAATGATATATCAAATATTTGCATTTATTGCAAAGGAAAACTGCCAATCACATACCAGACAGCTGAACATAGTCTTTAGATATTCCATAATCATTCAAACTGATATCCATGAAAGCCAGATAGACACCTTGATCACCATAGCTTTTGCTAATCTGATAGTTACAATTTGAATACGATTGTTGGTACCTTTTTGGCCATCCTGTTGAGGAAATCACTCCAGAACCTCCATAGCTATTAGCATTTCTATAGTAAAAGAGCAAATTTATCTCAGCAGTTTTGAACACCAAATGAAAGGTCAAGAGAGGACTTTAACTTCTATTGCTGCAAAAAATGAGGTATTTTTCCTGAAAACCAGAACATACAGAAACCAGGCTTCAGTGATGGCACACAAAATCATCAAATTTTATTTTTTCAAGTGGATTTTTGGGAGGGCATGCCAAATTCTACATTGATTGTGGCCTATCTTTGTATTTCTGAAAACCTGTGCCTTATCAGTAACTTTCTATGTTGGACAATTTTTGGTAATGGTTATAGAGCCCTAGCGCATTTGTATGCCAGAAAGCACTCATTTGTTGCCAATTTTTCCTAGCAAAAACTGCTAGGATTGAGGGAGTCCAGGCCACTAATGCAAAACTGCAAATCAGTAATATTTCATTTAATCGCCCCTCTCGTTGATAATGTTGATCAGGGTTATATATCGAAATACAATGTTGTCCTCTTGTTATTTCTAAGCCAAATTTGCAGAAAACCAAGAGCAGTGGCACATGGCCAAATAATGGGGGGTGAGGGGGCAAGTTTATTGTTTTGGTAGGATGACATCACACATTTCCATTGTTTTAAAACAAAAAACTATTGTCTTCCAAAATATTGGAGGGTGTTTTCCACTATCCATGAGGCTTCATACTTACGAGCAAGTTGTGCTCCATGGAGAACCATTGATATAATAATAAGACTTTGATCTCAATTGGTAGTAGAATGTGAAGCCAGTGCCTGTTAGATAACCATCAGTTCTAAAAGTAATTTTTGCATAACCATCTCTTGAATACATAGTGAAGGGCTTGCCAGCATTCTTAGAACAGAATTTGCCGATGCTGTTGTAGCTTCTGCAATGCAAACAAAATCAATTTGAATTTACAATCAGACAAGGCCCTAGATAAATACTTTCTTCAAGAAATATTCCATTAGAAAATCGAGAATCATAGTTATGACATTGTGGCAAAAAAAGAAGATAAAGTTGAGTTGCTACAATTCGCAAAACTCCATCAAGAAACCAACACGAAATCTTGATCAGAAGTTTCTGATACAAATGTTAATCAATGAGGTTAAAAAATGCAAGATCAGAAAACAATGAATGCGAACAATGCTTCTGTTTTAGAAAAGTTTTTAAAGGTTGAAGTCCTTTTGCAATCAATTTGGAAGACAAACTAACATAACTGTTTTTTAAAAAATGCTGAAATTGAAGGGATATTGCACTGTAATGTCATCAATCTTTCTTTATTTCCTTTCAAAAGGGATTTGAAAGAACTTTAAACTTGCAACCCTGTGTCACTATCTATCTGGTCATAGCAACTTGCACAACATGACAAAAGCGGCGGCGTGGACGAGTTGGTAAGCGCTGGTCTGTCAACTCACGAGCCTAGAGGCACTGGGTTCGAGACCTCAGCTGAACTCTCTCTCCCCACAAAACCGTGCAGCCAACCCAGCTGTCCATCCTTTCGAGGTCGGTAAATGGGTACTCAGGAGAAATCTTGAGGACACAGGCCTTAGTGCCCCAGGCCCACATCAGCTGATAAGCTGCCAGAAAAACTTAGTCTGGGTTAACAAATAAACAAACAAACAAACAAACAAACATGTGACAGTGCTGACATAAGATCTGTTGCCAAGGTTATTCTTGATTCTTCCTTGCAGATTAAAATTTCATGAAATACCATTGACATTATACATAATTAAGCTTCTTAGTTAATAAATTATGCGTCCCCATTTCTTTTTGAGAAATCTCTCAAAGGAAAACCCTCAGTGTTCAAACCTAAGAAAAACGCGTTACTGTTATTAACAAAAGAAAAATCTTTGTTAACTCATTTTTCTACTTTCCCCAAATTAATATGCCATGCAACAAAGGTAAAAGAATGTTCCCTGGTGTCACCCAATTCATAGTGTCACTTCGAGTGTGATTATGTGTTTTCAGGGCAAGAATCCGCATCGCAAGGCATTAAAATAAATGCTTAGCACGTTGTGAACTCACAAACAAGTTTAGAAAAGCTGGGCTTCCTCAGAAAAACCAGAAAAATTGCAAACAAACTTTTCTGCCGACCTAAGCATTTTAGTTTACTTGCAAAATTCAGAAGCGGCAAGTCCGGACGGATTTTTAATGTTTTCAGTTTTAAGTGGCCTTTGATAGTTGATGCCTTTTCAGTACAATCATAACCCAGTCTGCCCTTATTAAGTAATTACACCCTTTACTCAGCGAACTTTTACTCGCTTTTATTAGAAAACCCTAAAGCATATTATCATGAAAACAAGGGGAGGTAACCTGAGGCCAGACGGTTTGCAATGGATAGGATAGCATGCGCTTTGATCAATTTCATAAAGCCAATATTTTCAAAATATCTCGGACAAATCGTTCTTACCTTGTAAGGAAGACTTCTACATAATCTTCTGTGCAAAATGGCATGTTCCCCTTCACATCAAAGTAACTTGACCACGATATCATTAAGTAGTAACCAGAACTGTAAAACGACGATGGCTTTATATAAATAGTACACCGCTCATAGGTTGAAGGATATAAAATAGATTTCGATAACTGGTACGTTCTGGCATACAGGGTTGTTGAATAACAGTAGCTATCGGCCGTATTCAGCAAGGCAGCAGCTACTGAAATCAATAAACAGGCTTTCAACATCGCCATTTTTAATTTCCTTCTTCATCAAGACGTCACAGATAAGTGTTTGATTCCGTTACGCGATGCGTAATCAATTACGGTAAAACATAACAAAAACTTACCCCCGTCATATACCCATTAATTTTTGATGAAAGTAATAAAAGACGGGGGTACTTGTAGTCAGATGTGGCGCCGCGAAAACCAAGGGCAACTGATGCAGTTACACCATAAAATTGGACAAGCACAGATATGGAAAAAAAATACAGATATCTGTCCGATGAGGTGGTAAAAAGAAGCGTAAGATGTAATCTTTGAGAATTTTGGTATCACATATCAGAGAAAATGCGTTGAAATGCCATATGACACATACTGGTACCAGAAAGTGGGATATGCCCCAGTGGCTGTAACCTGGATGCCAGCAAGATGCAAGAAGAGTAATGCTTCTGCTGATATAGATCAGTATAGAAGGATCATATAGTATAGATAGTAACAATCGACACATAGAAGGAGATCGACACTCAACTTTAAATTACTTAGTCTTACAACAGTCTCCTGCAAACTCCTTGAATGGCGTGGTACATGATATGAGAAATAATTAACTTTTCAGTGGGGACCAGCATGGCTCTTTTAATAGACGATCATTTCTCGCATCAAGAAGACAAAAAGAAGTTTTTAACAGAGAGGATTCAGACTGGTCAAATGTCACTAGTGGAGTGCTCCAAGGGAGTGTCCTTGGACCAATTCTGTTTCTTTGCTATATAAAAGAAAATAATTTCTTCTCCTAAGCTTGATTTTTTCTTGGTTCCCTGTGATTCCCTCTGCGAAGCACAATGCGCAGTCGGTTGAGGTCTGGTAGAATTTATTGCATGGGAGAATTGGGCAAAAAGACGCTTATTCGGTGGGTAAATTCAAAGTTTCCTTTTGCGCATGATGACAAAAATGTCTACTCCGAAGTTGTAAGCTTTGAGGTTTGCAAATATCTCCAAAAAGATCTTCATCGAATCAGTGATTGGGGTAAGAGGTAGGATTTTAAGTTCCATTCGCAATAGTGCAAAATCTTGCGAACTAGAAAGAAATATTCTTCACTTGATTATTGTATATCAGATTACGAACGCCTTAAGGCTGTCATTTTACCAACTCTAGCATTTGACGCTTGCGAGGGGGTAAGATTCAAGTAAACAAATATCTAAATGGAAAGTATGATGTTGAAACAACTCAGTTATTAAGAAAAGATTAAATGGAATTTCATAACACACCTTGTCCTCAACTGAAACATTGAAACTGGTAAGTGCAAGTGGTTATACATTCGGAAGAATTCATTTCACAGCGAGATGCATCAGTACATGGAGTAGTTTGCCAGGAAAATTTTAAACCAGGCGCAAGATCTTTAGGAACAGGCTTGATAACATTGGGAAGACAAGAAATTAAAACGCAAGTTTTTTTATTCAAACGGTTATTTTTTTGTTTTGTTGTTGTTTTGTTGTTGAAAATCAAGAGCTTAGGCGGTCGAACCGCAGATGGGAATTCAATTTATTTAGAGTTTTAGATCCAGAATCTTGAATCTAGAATCTAGAATTTAGATCTAGAAATTTTAGATGGGAATTCAATTTATTTATAGTGTAACAAATAAACGCAGCAAGGCTTACAACATCAAATTTTATACGTATTTGTATGTATGCAAAGTTACCATTGTATCGGTATGCAAATTGGCGAAGAAGTAGACGAGAAATTAGAATACCATTTGATTACGAGATACAATGTGATCAATTTGAATAAGAAAAAGCAATAGTGAAAAACTATTAAACGAATTTTAACCGTTAAAGGTCAGATAAAGGCAAATGCAATTTTTTGATAAATTTAACTTTAAACCATGAGGAATTCGATGGTAGCAATATCTCTCAAAAAACCGCGCAATGATAGAGCCCTGGAACTAGCTGAATCGTGACGTAGAATGAGTCACTCGATGAGAAACACAGGCAGGAACAACAGTAAGATTCGCACGTATAACACGGATAATTTCCATCCAGTTTGCGTCGCATTACCTGCTATTCTCGAACGAAATGACGGACATCAGCAACTTTTCTGATATATCCGAAGATCAAGGACTCAGTGAGAGATCCTCTCAGTTCTCACTCGACGTGGAAGACCAAAACGAGGAACGTTGAAGGCTTGGTTATGCGGGCGGTGGCGTCGATTTGGTCAGGCCAGATCCTTTGGCTTACGAAAAATGACTTGAAGCCTATTATCAAAAACGAAGGGAAGAAAGAGGCTTGAGCGTCTTGGCAGACGCTTTGATGGAACAGAGACGGTGACTTTGCTTTGTAAAACCCTGTAGTTTTTAGGCCTGCTGCCTCTCACCGCATTGTTTGACAAGGCCTAAGACTCAAAACAGCAAGTGGGTAGTAACGATTTCGTCACGAAAGAAGAAAGATCTCGCAAACAAGAGCAAGGTGTCAAGTGTTATTGTACTTTTCACAAAATATGATCAAAAGTTTTAAATGCTGTTGTCCTTCGGGAAATTTTTAAGTGAAGGTGAGAAAGAAGCCATTTCAAACAAAATATCTCTGACTCTTCTACGTCACGCCTCAGCTAGATCCAGGCTCCTTTACCTCAGCGTTTTTTTCGAAAATTTCACTGAAAATCGGAATTCGACGGGCGATTTTGACATGTTCCCGATCTCGTATCGAAATTTCATTTACAGATTTGAAATCTCCGACACACGAATTGTGGAAATCATTAAAAATGTATTTTGCCTTTATCTGACCTTTAAGGCAAAGGTGCGCATTCCTCAATTATTTATTTTTATAAATACTTGTCTGTCACCGTTTAGATGCATAATCGGCAACGACCCTCTTTAACTGCAAAACCAGATATTTATTGCCGTTTCATTGTTTCTAATAAACCACTCTTCAACAATTGCATGTCCATGGGGGGGGGGGGGGTACTAAAATGTAATAAAAATCCCCTGTATACCTTTGTGCCCCTCAAGTTTGAAAATTTTGGACTTTTCCTCCCACATAATTTTTTGTCTGGCCACGCCAAAACATACATTATTTTTTGTCTCAAAGCATTTTTTCTATTCTCTTTCAATGCCAATTGCTCTTCTGCTCTCGTTAACCCCCCCCCCCCCTTGTGTAATTATTGGTGTCTCGTCTTGGTGTAAAAGCACCATCTGAGAGTGCCCATCCTTCTCACCTTTCTCTTTTTCCTTCTCAAACTCTCGTGCATACCTATCACGTGCACAAAACTACGATAGTTTCCTACAAAGTCCTAGAATGGACAGGGATGAGGGGAATCTGACACCCCTGAGGAAAATATTGCGACTCAAAGAAAAGGGGGTTTTGGCTGAGAAGGAGTATTTCCATGGCAAATTTTACTAGCTTGTCGCCAAATGAAGCCAAGTGAACATCCCCTTCCCCCCTGAAGCAGAACATCTAGCAACGGCCATGAACACGAATTAACCTAATGATAATCGACTATAAATTTCAAGTAGTGGTTTAAATAATAGAGATTGCGGTGCAAAATTGCACAAAAACCTACGAAAGTTTGGTGCAAAGGTCTTCAAGCCTAAGAATATATCCAAATAATGCTAACTAATGTAAAAAATAACAGGTAAATATGTAGACACGTATACAAGGTCGAAAACTTGTGCTAAAAAGTAAAAACAGATGCATTACATGTTACTCATTTCTCAACTGATTAAGCAAAGTATCTAAGGCTAATAATTTTCTACTGGTATCTTTACAATCATTAAGTAAAGTAGATAATATTCAGAATGAAATAACCCCACAAAAAAGTAAAGCTGAACTGCAGGACCTATAGTTAATGATAATTATAGAGTAGAAAAAGTCATATCCTACTTTGGATTTTTCAAAGGAATTCTTCAACGTCATTGGTTTTGATTGGATAGTCGCCTATGAAATCAATTTTTCTCTCAATGTGAATAGGGGGAATATCAAAATTCATAATGTTCTCATGGAGGGTTTTTAATCTCTCGCACCTCTGAGGGAAAATAAAGACAAAAATCCCCCCCCCCCCCCGGTAATACATAATGAAAGCAGCACAACATTTTTGTTTACCCACTTTGAGATTTACAACAATTTATATTGAGGTCTCCCATTTTACAGATTGGGCCATCACCTTTCGATATTTTTGTTATAATTCCAATAATAGCAATAACAACTGCTCCACCAGCTCCTCCAACAATAGCCCAAAGGTTTGTCGATTCTTTCTTTTCCGTTCCTCCCTTCGGCACAGAGGCTTTAACGTTGTCTAGAGAAATGTGAATTCCATTAATTGCCTTAAATTACTCAACTCCAGATGTATCGTGTGGAATTAAAACTATTCAAATCTTCTTGTAGAGTTCGATATGCCAATTATTGCGTATTGAATTGTTGATAGTTGTAAAGCAGTTGGGGTAGGAAAAATATTTAGGCCTGTCGATATATGGCGTTATAAAAGTGGTAATTTTTTTATCGCTATTATTAGAATATTTATAATCAAAATTGTCTTTTCTTCGGTTCCAACCCTTCTTCATAAATAATGACCAAAGGTGTCACAGTAATAGAACTATAAATAAGCTGAAAAGGACCTACCGTAAGTTATGTATCCCATCATGAAGCCTCGATTTGTATACAAGGGATATGAACCGTGAGGTTTGTTGATGTACAAATACACGTATGCTTCGCTTGTTGTGAAGAATCCGGGGACAAATGTACCACAATGCCTAAGGGTTATTGGTGTTGCAAAGAGCAATATCGACAGGGCATTAGTGTAGGACGTCTTAGATACTGAAACGAAGAAACCATTGTTTTATTAGCACAGAAAAGAGAAGTAGTCGATGCCACTTAGAGGCAGGTGTAGTGAGAAATTGTGGGACAGAGGGAATGGGAGAAAGTGTAGTGGAAAAAGACCAGAGGGCAAATGACATCTAAAAAAAACGTTTTATTCTTACGAACTAATAAGGACCAGGCTCCGGTTGTTATACTTAACCTTGACTTCCATTGTGAGAGAGGAAAGGTTCCTCATGCGGAAAAATTCTGTTTACAACATGCTCGGTTTGGACACAATTTTAAAGAGAAAACTCCCTCTTAAGCTATAAGTGAACAAAAATATAAGTAAGGAAGGTAAATATAATAACAAGTAGGAGCATATTAAGAATAAAGCAACAAAAGGGGAATTTCAAAGATTAAGAAAGAATAATTGCAGAGTGGAGATATTTAATAAATTAATTAACTTATCAATTAATAAAATTGTCTTCTGGGGGTAGAAAGGAATCAATTTTCTTTAGCTGAAGAAGACCTACCCTTGATCAACTATCCATTTTCGCGATTTGCCTAGTCTCAGTTTAGTACGATGAAAAATTGGAGAAATTATACTTCATAGAAAAACATTTTAGAAAAAATCAAGCAAACCCATGATTTGAAAGTAGTCGTTTCCACCATCGCACTTTGAATTATTTTTTCGGAGGTCAAGATCCATGATAGAAATTCTTGCATGCTTTCCCTTTGGGACTGTAAATTTATGCCAACAATATCCTGAACTACCATTCGTGTACCCCTTTGGCCAACCAGAGGGGAAAAATATGCCATAGTAGGAGGATTCAGCAGTGCTAATAAAAAACGAAATCAATATTATTATCTATTGACCATTAGATCAATCATTATCATCATCATCATCATCATCATCATCATCATCATTATCATCATCATCATCATCATCATCATCATCATCATCATCACCATCAATCATCAATCATTCAATCAATCAATCAATCAATCGATCAATCAATCAATCATCATCAATCAATCAATCAATCAATCAATCAATCATCATCAATCAACATCATCATCAATCAATCATCATCATCAATCATCATCATCATCATCAATCATCATCAATCAATCATCATAATCATCATCATCATCATCATCATCATTATTATCATCATCATTATCATCATCATCATCATCATCATCATCATCATCATCATCATCATCAATCAATCAATCGATCAATCAATCAATCATCATCAATCAATCAATCAATCAATCAATCAATCAATCATCATCAATCAATCAATCAATCAATCAATCAATCAATCAATCGATCAATCATCATCAATCAATCAATCGATCATCATCAATCAATCATCATCATCAATCATCAACATCAACATCATTATCAATCATCATCATCATTCATCATCATCATCATCATCAATCATCATCAATCAATCGTCATCATCAATCATCATCATCATCATCAATCATCATCAATCAATCATCATCATCATCATCATCATCATCATCATCATCATCATCATCATTATCATCATCATCATTATCATCATCATCCTCATCATCATCATCATCATCAATCAATCAATCGATCAATTAATCAATCATCATCAATCAATCAATCAATCAATCATCATCAATCAATCAATCAATCAATCAATCATCATCAATCAATCAATCAATCATCATCAATCAATCATCATCATCAATCATCAACATCAACATCATTATCAATCATCATCATCATTCATCATCATCATCATCATCAATCATCATCAATCAATCGTCATCATCAATCATCATCATCGTCATCAATCATGAATCAATCAATCAATCAATCAATCATCATCATCAATCATCAACATCAACATCATCATCAGTTGGACAATTCATTTCTAAATGCCAAATCATATTCAATCATTTGCATTTCATACTTACTAATAACACATGTCTTTTCCATATGTTTCCTTGTAGTTCGTTTGATAACTTTTTAGTTGATACGTGAAATAGAATCCTTTCTTGGTAATACTACCATCTGTTTTAAATCTGATTTGCGCAGTTCCATCATATGAGTACATGTTAAACAATTTCTCTTTTCCAGTGTTGTTTGAGCAATATTTACCGATTGATTTTACGTATCTATTCAAAGCAAATTTTTAACAGCATTTATATTCGGATGTAGCTGTAAAACCGCTTATTAGGGAGCGAGCTTTACAAGTTGTGAGTTCGCAGTAGATCAAACACAGAAAACTTTTTAGTTTAGCGGCAACGTATTTTTAAATTCGGCTCGGCTCGTCTACAATTCAACTTTTGGCTTATAATTCAAATTGGCTGATTAAGCATAAACGGCATCAACGGCAATGTTTCGGCAAAGTTAAGCGACAAGACGACCAGTACAACAGATTCTAACGGCAAGACTAACTACGATTCACAAATTCACACCGAGATAAACTCATTGTATTAAAACGGCGGAATCACATGTTTTTACCCCCAGCCTGCTTCAACGTCATGTTGTCATTATTATTTATAATCATTTATCTTTTTGTATGTTTCAAGTGCTTTTCCTGAGTAACTAGGGAGTAGCGCTTGTTGCACTAAACATTCCTAATAATCAACAATATGATTTCTATGCGAAATGATGTGGGGCTCAAAAAATTACAGCGTTTACTTCAAAACTGCCTTATTTTCCAAGCCGATGATCATGCAGGAATAGGAATTAAGAAGGCTGCAGCCTGAAAAATAATCGCCAAAATTTGTCGCTTACCCGATCTTAGCTTGTTGATATTATCATTATCTTAGCTACTGTATAGTTTGATGATACATGACTGAAACATTTATTTATGAATATATGTAAATAATAAAAGAATAAGTAGAACAGAGAACACGTTTCTTAATAACCCATTTTATCGTTTGTTGACGACGCTTAGGCCTTCGATTTCAGGCGGTTCAATGCAGCATTTAAATTCCAACAGCGATTAACATCCCAACGCCTAGTTTTCTAAATCATATTTGCAAAATATCTTACCCTGTTAGAAATACTTCGATGTAGTCATTGCTACAATTTGGCATATTTCCTTGGATTTCGAATGTCTTCCAAATTATCTCCAAGTAGTAACCGACTCTGTAGCTGCTGCTTGGCAAAATAGTAAGCTTGCAGTCTTCGTTATTGCCATAATCGTAGTAATAGAGTCCCTTGCTTGATGTAGTAGCATAGTATGTTTTTGATTGGCATTTACCTTGAACACAAACAGCAAGAATTGATGCTAATATTAATATTTTCAGCATAATTTTCCGAAGCATTTTGCCAGTTCACTCTTTGCCAAAATTGATCCTCCAGTCGCTCAAATTCAGCTACCAGCTAAACATATCATGTGACCAATGCTTACTGTGTGTTCTGACCAATCCCTGTTTTCCTTTTCATGTACGAAGAATAAGCAAAGAATGTAGGCATTATTGAGGAATGTTTTTCCTAGTAACTATCCATCAATTCATCCATCCAACTATTAATGCTCTTTCTTGCCAAAAGCGTAACAAAAAATGGAAACTAAGTTAGTCGTTTTTATACCCAAAAGAGTATCATGTAAGATTCTGCCCAGCTTAGATGGATAAGCCTACTCTTGCACCTATAACTTACCACACTATAAATGCAATTACACTTAGAAATTCACTTCAAATATCGACCTAGTTCTGTTTTACAAGTTTTTTTTACAAGAACAACCTTTATAAGAAACAACAGGCTGGGATCAGGCCAAAAAATAAGAACAACTTAAGAAACAAGGCAGGCTGAGATTCAAAAAACTCAAGAAATAAAATATCATTAACAAGCGAAAATAACAATCTATTACAGAACAGGACAGTATAAAGAGCTAAACAACGATTAAGCAAACTTATTGTAAAAGAATTAGTTCAACACCTATCAGTTGTTTTACACCACTATGCTCAGGCAATTCGGAAACGAAAATAAGAAACAGAATAAGAAAAACCTTAGGCTGAAAATGTACGGAAAAATAAGAAACGGCAGGCTGAAACTGGAACCAAGTGCTCTTAAAAAAAAAACGTGTATAACACCAAACATGACAGTACTATCAAATTCTTTGTATTCCAAATTCTCCTTTTCGTCCCTTTCTTACCCTCAATGTATTTTTAACTTTGACTATGTTACTCTAGAAATATAGCTACCGTACATCAAATGAGATACTGCAGAAGCAGCGGCGGCACTAGCTTTGGGGCTGTAAGATGATGATAACGCCCTTTTTAACCCATTAAAACTGGAGAAGATAAGTTAGGAAAGGTGAAATCTGTTTTGCGATCAATTTGGAAGTTAGCATGATGTGACTGAGAAGGGCCTAGCCCAACCTCAAATTTGGGACGAATGTACATTACCATGTGTTCAGAAAAGTTGAAGGGGGTTATTCTGTCCTCTTTCCATACACCCAGTTGCTCCGCCACTGTGCTGATTTGCTGAAGTACTGTGAACGAAGAATACTAAAAACTATAAGTGAAAATTGAAGAGCCACAAAGCAAGTATTACCAAACGGGCGAATTTTGAGAAGGAAAATTTTCTCTTCAAGGATCAGTTTAGCGCGCCCTTCCCTAGAAAAGTTTCTTGTGGCAGTTCCTCATATCAAACTTCCTTGACTTCCTCCTGTTCTAAGAAATAAGTCTCCACGAATCGCATGAATTGCTATTTATGAATTGTGGTTTAATTTAATATAGGGAAACCCTTTTCAAATTTCAATGATACTTTTCTTTGTTGCCACCAGCGCGCTTTTCTGCTTTGAATAATGTTTTATGAATGTTTAATGTTATTATTGCGAATCCTTAGTTACCAACGATCATTGTTCTGTTTGCAAGTCGCCTCTATTCCGGCCATGCTAGCAACCTACGAACCAATCCCCCTTGATTTATCGAATTGCCCTGAGTGGCACCAAGTAGCCGGGTTTTAAGGAAAGAAATGGGGCCCAGGAGGATCGTAAGTCCCGTGCCTATTTTTTACCTCAAACTAGGAGTTTTTGTCCTATAGGGGCCCTTCTTCAGGAAATTCTCCGAATTCTGTCTGTGGTCGTGGACACCCTTGCCGATAGGGGCGCAAGTGTGCCTCTATTTTAAGCAGGGGCGGATCCAGACTGAAGTGAAGAGAGGTCATCTTGCAGATAGGGTGCCAATGACGGTCCTTAAATGTACGCCCATCGAAGGCGCGCGAAAACTCTTGTGCGGCATATTACCAATGGGCTTAGTTATCAACTAAATAATGTTTGTCTTCCTTGTTTTTTCGTCCTTTCTGTCTGAAGAACGCGAGAAAGGGGTTTAGTGTCCTGCAAAAAGGGGCACAACTTCTTACCAGGAAGAGGGGGACCGCCCCCAATTGCATGCCTATAAAATCCCCCACAGATTTTAGGGTGGTGTACGTTCAAAAGACCTAATTTGCACCAATGCTTGCGGACATAGAAAGTATTAAAATTACCGAAAAGTTACAATAGATAAAAAATGAAAATTATGGAACTGTAAAATATAAAAAAATACAATTTAATTTGATATAAATACAATGCCATGTAATAGAGTACAATATTAGTAATTGGATACACTGTTATTCTATACAATACCATCAAATACGAAATACTATACAGTACTGTACAATACAAGATAATGCAATACGATACAATAAAATACAATACAATGCGATACAATACAATACAATACAATACAATACAATGCAATACAATACCATACAATACAATACAATACCATACAGTACAATACAATACAATACAGTACAATACAATACAAAACAATACAATACAATACAAGGCGATACAATACAATACAATAGAACTTTAAAACACGGAACAACGAAAGGCAATATAATGGAATACAATGCAATGTAATTAAATTCAACGCAATGAAATATACCAAGCATATGTATGTATGCAGTATGTAACATTTACAATAGGTAAGATATGGAAAATATAATGCAATATGGCGCAACGCATTCGATTGCCAATACAGACTGGCATACATTCTTAAGACTTTATGTCGGTTTTTATTATATTGTTTATAAGTTTGCTTCTAGCTGGTTAAGAATTGTCACCGCAATCACCTCATTCTGATGACGGCATGGCACTGTGTTTTAGTTAGATTCCAAGTTGTAGGAGAAGATTTCTCTTTGCAACTCAACTCATCGTAACTCGCCGGCAATGATAATTAAAATGCACGTTATCACTTGTTGCAGCATGCAATACTAACCTCACCAACTTTGCAAAACGGATCATCATTTCGCTTCGTTATACAACGACCCACTATCCCTATTATAGCTAAAAATATGGTACCACCAAAAGTACCGCCAACAATTGCTGCTATTTTAGAAGGCGAAGATGTTGTTGGTACGCGTGCAGTTGTTCCAACGTTTTCTAGAAGATATCGAAATAACCCATTGTTTAGTAATACTCCTAAACTATAACTGTTAACTAATCTGAAATCTAATAAATTTTGCAAAGGCGCAACTTTTAGACGAAAAAAGATTCATCTGTTTCATTGACGGTCTAATTGTCAATCTCAAAACAATCTGTCGAAAAGAGTTTATGGAATTGAGCAGCAGGGCCCCTATCCCTGCCCCCCTCTTCCAGCATCGCTGCATGGGTTAATGGTCAAGTTTATTTTCATTTCATATTGAAAATATTCTAACGCTTTGAACACTTTCAATCACAGTGATTATGATTCCATAATTTGTATTTGTTTATGAAAGATTCAGGGGTATACTTTCAACATTGAAATAAGGTTGATGATGTGGAATAATGAGGTGAAATAAGAGTCTTGGATTTTTTAGGATTGAATTCGTTTACCTCTTGTGCTACAATTTCTCCCTGTGTATCCTGAAGAACATGTGCAAGCGTAGCCATTGATCTTTGGGGTGCAAATGCCATGAATACAAGGATTATTAAGGCACCAGTTGACAACTGATAGGAAAATTCATCATTTTAATCATCATCATCATCACCATCATCATTATCATTATCATCATCAACATCATCATCATCATCTTCATCATCTTCATCATCTTCATCATCATCATAATCATCTTCATCATCATCATCATCATAATCATCATCATCATCAACATCATAATCATCATCATCATCATCATCATCATCATCATCATCATCATCATCATCATCATCATCATCATCATCATCATCATCATCATCATCATCATCATCATCATCATCATCAATAGAAGTGTGATGAGTATGATTATCTACTTACTATAACTCATGTATGCCGTCATGAAGCCTGCATTTGAATACGAGGGATATGATCCAATTGGTTTGTTGAAGTACAAATATGAATAGGGTTTTGTTGATGTTATGAAAAACGGATGGTATCTGCCACAAAGTCGTCCTGTAATTGACGTTGCAAATAGTTTAATAGCCTGTGCTGTCGTATAGCGTGAAGTTGAATCTAGAGTGCAAGAGAACAATTTGTCAATCAGATCATGTATTGATTTATGCTATTATCTCTGTCGCACCCGGATTCATTTTCAGTTTACTGTTAAAACCCATATAACTCTACGTTTTTCAGGGGGGAGCAAATAACTTAGGTGAAAGCGAAACTATTGTAGAAAACTGCCATCAGAACGTTTAGAATATTTTGTACTTAAACCCCCTTAAAAATGATCGTTTCCGGTGTTTGTCATTGGGCCATATGGCCCGTCCAGGAATGAAAGGTTTATGCTATGAAAACATGAAATAAGTGATTATATTCGAAAATTTCTAACTTGAAATGAAGACAATGATTGAATTAAGTATCGATTCACTCTTGATCATGTCACTACTTTTGCCTCTAGCGTGGCAACTCCTGGTTACAAAATGTAAGCATACTTGTCCAGGAATGGTCTGGAGGTACTTATCTCTAAGTATAAAGAAGACCCTTTTTTCTGATATGTTTAGTACTGAGCAACCCTTTTCTCTGTGAAATGACCTTTCATCTGGTTTCTGCCGCAGCATTTCAAAGCAATCCTTTTCCTAGATTTCCAGATGTCTTAAAAAATACCCCCTTTTTCAGGTGTCTCTGTCCTTGGATTTCGCAGAAATTTTACACCTTTCGCAGAAATTTCCCGGACAAGCATGTTTGCACTTTTACCTGGGATTAGCCACGCCGGGCTTGTGCCTGAGTGAGGTGGCACCACATCCAATGCAAAAAAGCAATGTTCAATTCGTTGACCTGTCAATTAATATAAAATTTACCTTTAATTTCAAAATAGTCGTTACTTGAACTGCATGATGCATTATCATTGCGAAGATTCAAATCCATGACGATGATCCTCATATGATGACCTGATGGCGCACTAAATCTATGATAGCATTGACCTACGGACCCATTGATATAACCTCTTGGCCAACCGGATGAAAACATTTGGCCGTAGGTAGATGATTCCCTAAAGCTATAGAAAAAGAAAAATCACAACCATCATCATTATCAACCATGAATAATCCATCATCATCATCATCATCATCATCATTATCATCATCATCATCATCATCATCATCATCATCATTAATCATCATCACCATCATCATCATCATCATCATCATCATTATCATCATCATTATCATCATCATCATCATCATCATCATCATCATAATCATCATCATCATCATCATTAATCATCATCACCATCATCATCATCATCATCATAATCATCATCATCATCACCATCACCATCATCATCATCATCATCATCATCATTATCATCATCATTATCATCATCATCATCATCATCATCATCATCATCATCATCATAATCATCATCATCATCATCATCATTAATCATCATCACCATCATCATCATCATCATCATCATCATCATCATTATCATCATCATTATCATCATCATCATCATCATCATCATCATAATCATCATCATCATCACCATCATCATGACCATCATCATCATCATCATCATCATCACCACCATCACCATCACCACCATCACCATCATCATCATCATCATCATCATCATCATCATCATTAATCATCATCACCATCATCATCATCATCATCATCATCATTATCATCATCATCATCATTATCATCATCATCATCATCATCATCATCATCATTATCATCATCATCATCATCATCATTATCATCATCATCATCATCATCATCATCATTATCATCATCATTATCATCATCATCATCATCATCATCATCATCATCATAATCATTATTTTAATGATCTACAAATTTCATACAACGTATTTGCGTAGCAGCATACTTACAAATAGCATGAATCTTTTCCGTATTCTCCAAAGAGGTCGTTTGTGCTGCTCTTTAGTTGGAATGTGAACCTAAATCCACCTTTCGTCACACTACCATCTGACTTAAAATGAATTGAAGCATGACCATCACTGGAATACATGCTAAAAAGAGTTGCTGAGCCGGTGTTGCCAGAACAATATTTGCCAATGGTTTTTTTGTGCCTGTAAGACGGAATCAACTTCGTTGTACAATTGTTTCATGTGCATATTCCAATAAGGTTGAAATGACGAAGACAACGTAAGATTGTAATTGTGAGCTGTGGCAGAATTGGTCCCTTTAAATTCATCTTTATGATATCATAATTGGTGAAATCTCAATGATTCCTAAACTATTTACTCTCAGATGAAGATCATCTATCTAAAATAACCTAGATGGAAGGGTTCTGAAATTGGTCGTGCATATTTCTAACCAATCTATAGATGTTCACCTTTTGAAACTAGTTTACTACTGTTTACTGCCAATGCGCCTGCACCGCTACTGAGCAAGAGGGAGAGGGGACGTGGTAAAGGTGAAGCAATTTCAAAATAGAAGCTTTAAGACATTTTTGAAAGCAGGCGTGGAATTTCAATCATTGCTTCTCACCTTCAGGCCCCCGTCCAGAATTGCTGTTACTTTAGGTGAAGCTTGCATGATCCATAATCATTGAGATTGCCTGGGGGGTCACTTTTGAAAGATCAGGGGCGGATCAATGGAGGGTTCACAGGGTTCTGTAACTCAGTCAAAAATTTTTTGCTTAAAATCTCTTTCTAATAAAGATTATATAGAAATTAACATAACATAAATAGATAAATATATATCTATAAAATTTTACAACACTCTGTCCAAGATTGCTGTTACTTTAGGTGAAGCTTACATGATCCACAATCATTGAGATTGCTCAGACCGTTACGTAATGTTCTGTTTCTAATATCTTTCATTTTACATACAGATACCTTCATATCATATTCCGTGCCCCTTTGCAAGTAAGGGTCATATTTACCTTGTTAGGAATATCTCGACAAAGTCATGACACTTCGGCAGAGATCCTTCTATATCAAAATAAGTCCACTTTATCTCAAGGTAGTATCCACTTTGATAAAGTGTACTTGGTGTTATGGTGACCGTGCAATCATCGTTATTTGAATATTGATAATATTGCACACCTTGAAGTGATTTCGTAGCCACAAATGATGACGAGACACAAGCAGTATCCACTTTGCCTACAATTATTAACACAGAAATCACTATTTTTGCAGTCATTCTTGCAATCATTCTTTCAATCATTTTTGCAATCTTTTTACGTTTTAGTTCATCAAAACTTTTACGATCTGTCCACTAAATTCCTCAATACCATCTGATTATTCTCTGATCGTGCGTTCAGAACTGTCCTCATCCCAGAAAATCAACTTCCTACTTTTCTGGTATGATATTCCGACCAATCAATTTCAAGAGCATTGTATAAAAAGCCAATCAAAATCGTCCACAAACAAAGGCTGATGCGATTTCCGAGAACTGATTATTCCTGCTTGCGGTAGTATGCAGTTGGAATTTTGCATTCAATTTGCAGCAATGCGTCTTTTCATAAATCGTGCCCAACACCATGAACAGCAAGAGACTGCTTCGGATGTTCATGATCGCTGCGCAAGTTGATTGTTGCGAAGGAAAGTTATGGGGAGAATATTCATACAATCTCATACAAAAGCGCCTTCGTAGAGTAAGAGATAGAAGCAAGATGTTTGTTTAGGGGGCAAGTCGATTACAAGCAAAGCATTTTATTTCCTTTCCAGAGGGTTAGAGGCTAGGGAATGTTGTCCTATTGACTCCTATTGACTATGGATTCACTTGGACGATACGAAAATTTTCATTCCCCCCACCCCCCCTCCAAGAAAAGGTCCATATTCTTCAAGGCTAAACTGGCCGTTGCAGGGTTTGTTGGTGCAAATGTCTTTCACCTGGACAGAAGTGCAATTACTTTTGTCGCATAAAGTCATGCAATCCTTTGGAGATGCCCCCCTCCAAGGAATGGTTCGCATCCTTAAAGGCTAAAATTGCTGTTGCAGGACTTATTTGTGCAAAATCTCAAAAGCATAAAGTCATGCAGTCCTTTGGAGAAGCAGTTTAAAAGTAAGTTTCCTTAGCGTGGATTCATTTTAATTGCTAGAATTCTTGTCAAGTGCCAATAAATATTGATGCTTAATTTTGAATACGAAACTGAGATCGGAAATCGGAAGCACTTGTTTTGTATGAATAGCCAAAGTGCAAAATGGTAAAGAAATCAATCCAACTTTGTTTTGTAATCAGTTCTACTTTTAGTTGACTTCCGTTGTTAGCCAAGGCACCATCACATTATTTGCCAATACTAACGCTTTATTTCAATGAGACTTCTTAATCACAGATTTTTTACATTAAAATTTGATTTGGCGAAACACCATGTGTGTTTAACCTTCGTTACCTGTTTTAAAACTTTGAAACAATTTGCATAGGAGGCTTCAAGCCGCTGTTGTAAGCCAACCGATGCTTGTTTCTTGCTTTCTTGCTTGCCGGCCTCTCTGTTTGAGCACATTTATATGTATTTATAACAGGCCCAATGCCAGAAGGGGGCTAGGGGCTTCGTCCCCCAATGATAAAACAACAGAAATGATAGAAAAACAGCAAATTTTGTGGTAATTTTGGACTTTAGCCCTCCAGAAAATTTAATCTGTCCTTGGCCTTGATTTATGAGTTTTTGCGGGCAAACTCACTCTCATAAAAATCAGATCTCTGCAGTTATTGCTTGAAGATTTCTACTCATCAAAATCTAACCACCCAATCCCCCTCCCAATCCTCCACTGTTGAGTCCTCCACTCACTGTTCTCGGCTTAATCTGTGGCTAACTCAACCCAGCTCCCCCCCCCCACATCGCTGCGCAGCTAATGAGCGGCCCTTAAAGCGGGTTTTAAGGCTGTTTCGCAAACATTGTTCGTGATTCAAAGAAGGCTATCATTGGTACTTCAGCTAAACCAACTATCAATCAACACAAAGGGCTTCTGCCCTATAAATTTTCGGAGTAACAGGGTACGAACTAGATGGGACCAGCACGATCTAAAGCAAGTGGTCTCTACGCAATAATGTTGAAGTTTATCTGGATTCTGTTGGCAGTTCAAGGTTATGTATCGTAAGTATATTTTCGCTAATATCTTGAAATGATGCCATCAGAGCTTTGGTTGAGATTCTTCTAATTTCAATGCTAATCTTGGGTTAAAGATGAAATGCACAGAATGGTTGTTTGAATCCTGAACTTCCCCTATTCCAGTCAACTTGTACGGAAGTTTAGAGCAATACCTGGCGTATGGACTAAAGCAAAGTTGAAAGGCCTCGCCACTTCATTCAGGAAATCATCACTAAGTTGATGACACTTGTTTTAACCAAAAGTAATTGAACAAAAAATTGCACCAAAAACATTGGACAAAAATTGACCCCCTCTCCTCCATGAACAGGAGCAATGCAATTTGAATACCACATAGAGTAATGCTTCTTTAATGCCACGTAAAATCTCTTCTAGATGTTGCAGCCAAGAGCATTGCAAGATTGACATCGGCATTGTTCTTGATGGGTCCGGTTCCATCGGACGGTCCGGATTGGCCCAAGAAATCCGATTCGTGAAGCAGATCACAAACTTCTTGCCAATTTCGAATGAATTCTCACGTGTGTCTGTCATGGTATTCGAAAGCAGTGCAAGAATGATTGTGCATTTTCGTGATGCGTATGCCAAAGCGAAAAGTCTTCTCGCTCACGCATTGGCAAGAGTTTCATATCGAGGTATGCTAGCTTCATTCAACCACTTTAGTCTGGTGGTACTGGTTTAGGACCTGCGATATCTCATAAATGAATACTTCTAGACATCGCTTGTTCGCTTCCTCTACTCTTACCATTTATGACGACACCAACCTTGGGGAATGTATTAATGCACAACACTGTGCCCCTCTCTACCCTGGACTATAAATGGGTACCTGGTCCCTAGCTATTAGCGCCGTCTTTAGCTGCTCGCTCCTACATGCAATTAGGTTGATCGAGGAAAGTTTATAGCCTCTGGCTAACAACAGACTATAAGCCATTACCTTTTATACCTTTACCATCATTTGCAAGGCTATGCAAAAAGCTAAAAGCAGCGAGTAAAGATTTCAAAAACAAATTAGATTATAAAAAATCATTTCATTTCTCGCTTCTATTAATTCTTTCTCGATTGTTAAATTCTAACCATCAAATGTATGTCTAATGTATATATATATATATATCTTGTATTATTGTAAAATCTTGTATTGCTAAGCTTTTTATCCAGTAATGTTCACCCTATACTTCCCGTATTAGATTTCGATTCATTGATTCAAGTAGTCATTGATTAATCGTACGTGATCGAATCAAATCTAATCATCAATCAATGCTTTATATATCATTTATCAATCACTTTATCATCAATCAATGCTTTATATATCATTTAACTTTATAGGTGGTGGAACGAACACAGAAGCTGCTCTCAACCTTGCTGCTGCTAGGATGTTCAACAAAGGATACGGAGCAAGAGATGGCGTGAAAAAGGTAGCGACTAAAACCGCTTTATTCTCAATTTCTAACAGAAAAAACAACAAAAGGAAAGTAGATGGGAGCTAAAGTGCAAACGTTTTTTGATCTACCAAGTGTACTGAATGATATTTTGGAAGGGATGTAAAGAATTTTAGGTTTTAGTTTATTTTCATGTCAGTGAACGAGAAAACTTTAAATTTGCACAAGAACGTGAAACTGTGATTTAGAAAACTGAGGTACTTTTCACCCAACACTACCACCGGAGTGTGTAATTAACTTTGGTTAGTGTTAAGCAAGTGATCAAAAATCTTCCCTCATAGCTTAATTGGCTGTAGTTAAGAATTATACATTCGAATCTTGTAATAACGATCAAGACTCAATTTCTCAGCGCCCGAAGTTCCTAAATTCCCAATTCCTATGTGACAGCCACATTTTTATGATAACAGGTTCTTATTGTCTTCACCGATGGTCGCAGCTCTTCGGGTACCAGGAGAGTGGCTTCTGTGGCTCAGAATCTTAGAAAAATGGGTGTTATCATCATGGCAATAGGGGTTGGACAGCGTATCAGTCACACCGAATTGCGCCTCATGGCATCGACCCCAGCAAGCCATCATGTTTTTACCGTCAGCAATCCAAATTTGCTGAGCACTTTGGAGAAGAAAGTAGAGACTGAGTTATGCAAAGGTATGTTCATAGAAAAGAAGTAAGCAAGCAAGCAAACAAGTAAGCAAAGAAATAAACAAGCAGGCAAGAAAACAGGTAAGCAACAAAATAATCAAGCATGCAAATGAACAAGCAAGCAAACAAATAAGGAAACAATTAAGCAAGCAAACTAATAAGGAAACAATTAAGCAAGCAAACAAATAAGGAAGCAAGAAAACAAACAAGCAAGCAAACAAGCAAGCAAATAAGGAAGCAAGAAAACAAACAAGCAACCAAATAAGGAAACAAGTAAGCAAGCAAACAAGTGAGCAAACAAGCAAGCAAGCAAACAAGCAAGGGACTTTGTCTGCTAACCCTGCTACCTGGTAGCTTTAGTAATATCTCTGCTTGTTTTGCAGATTATGTGAACCTAGCCAATATCAGAGAAATTTATTCATTATCTTTTCCTACTGCAACATTTTACCTTTTTATTTTTAAGGTTTAGTACAGATCACCCATAGTTTAACAGGTACGAGACTTGAATATTATGTTCATTCTGTTTATTTTCAATCAATATACACCCTCTATTCCCTGTGCAACTCATATCATTTATAACAGCTTTACTTCTCATATCAACACAGGGAACATTGCAAAAGGAAAACCGAGTGCGCAGTCATCTCCATCCCCTTGGGGAGGAGTTTCAACGCGCGGTAATGACGGCAACGCGAATCCGCATTGGAACGCCCGCACGTGCACAGCGACAAGAAGACAAGCTCAGCCGTGGTGGAGGGTCGATTTGCAGGGCCATTTCGAGGTTGCTGTGGTGAAAATAAAAAATCGTTATGATTGTTGCTGGACGAGATTGGGAAATATTGAAATTAGAGTTGGAGATTCACCATCACATCCAAATGCAAACAAATTGTAGGTTTATATTATATTATATTATATTATATTATATTATATTATATTATATTATATTATATTATATTATATTATATTATATTATATTATATTATATTATATTATATTATATTATATTATATTATATTACATTATATTATATTATATTATATTATATTATATTATATTATATTATATTATATTATATTATATTATATTATATTATATTATATTATATTATATTATATCATATTATATTATATTATATTATATTATATTATATTATATTATATTATATTATATTATATTATATTATATTATATTATATTATATTATATTATATTATATTATATTATATTATATTATATTATATCATATTATACTTTTTAGATGTTCTTCATATTCTTCATCGCTTGGAAGGGGTGAAATGAAATCCTTCAAATGCTGTAAACCATTGAAAGGAAGATATGTTTTTGTGACTCTCAAAACAACAGAAATTCTTACTTTGTGTGAAGTTGAAGTTTATGCTGTCAAAGGTTTGTCTCTATTTTTATAATTTTAACCTTTCACCTTTGACCTTCAACCTTTGATTTGCAGATTTATTTGAATGAGCATTTATGTGCAGGGATAGCAACCATAGATCCATATGGTTCAAACACCTCATTTTCTCATAAGATGAATATTCCAATAATGAGTAAAAAAGCAAACATATTTTGAGCTAGAGAACGTGAACTCTGACCTATAACCCCTCCATTGTTACCTCTGATCTGTAGTTTCATAGTTTGTATCCTTAGATCTAACTACTGTTTTCAATCTACGAGAGGTGTAGGGAATATCTTAATTTTGTCTACAAAATACTGCATAATCCTACCATCTGCTTCAGCCTCACATCTTTAAGCAGAGAGTTTCAATCGATTTATTGTTGCTTTTTCAGGAACTCCTCGGCAGCCACCAGTATCTTCAGGTTTGTCTACATTATGTTCATGTTTATTGCTTCATATTCTTATTGTCTATAACTGTATTTCCTTGACCCTTTCATTGTCTGAAAAAATCTGAAGATATGAAATTCTACTTGAAAAAATTGTTTAAAATCAGTAAGTCAAGCTAAATGCATTAAAGAATAACTAATGATGGAATATTTAACCAGAAAATACAGAGAAATGTGGCAAATTACTAATTTCCTGTTGACCATAGGCAGCTGATTAACTGTTTAACAAGTATTGCTAATCAATTTTGGGTGTTATCCTATCAATAGTTCTGAAGCCATGAAAGATAGCAACTTTTTGATGGCATTTTGAATTCCTTGCAATTTCATTCCATAAATAGGACTTCCCAATGATCCAATTAATAGATAATCAATGTTATTCTGCGAGGTTCATTAACGATTAACAAGCTACAAGTCACTACGCTTGCTGCATTTCTGTTTTTTAAGGACTTGAATTTGAATTCGTAGGATGCAAACTTGACATTGGATTTGTTTTGGATGAATCTGGATCGATTGGCCATCGTGGTTTCAACGATGAATTACACTTTGTGAAGAACATTGCAAAACAATTTCAATTATCTCGAAGCAATACTCATGTTTCCATCATGACATTCTCAAACAATGCAATAATGAGAGTCCGATTTAGGGATATTTACGGACAATCAAGTCAACATTTACAACAAGCAATTGATAAAATTAAGTACAGAGGTTGGTTATCCTAGTGTTCATCTATTTTTTGTTTATTTTGATGATATTCATAACTGTATAATTCTGGACGAGTATACCTTGAGGACACTAATTCTAATTAAATTTAGCCTCAGCTCAATGTAATTCGGCTCAACTTAAGCAATCAAGGTTACAAAAAAGCCTTTGTCCAAGATTTTGGGTGCCATTAAAAAACAGTATTCAATGATAGAGGATTTTAATTCTAACTTTTCTTTTCTGAGTAGTCACTTTGAGTTTTTCCTCCTTCAAGGTGGTGGAACAAATACAGCACATGCCTTGCAGCTTGCTAGAAGCCAAATGTTTCAATCAACTTATGGTGCACGCAAAGGGATCACAAAGGTAAGAAACTGGATTATTTATCTCACGTTATACCAGTTTACAGGGTGCTTATTCATATAACTTGCATCTAAGAAAACATGTTCTCTTTCAGGGGGGGGGGGAGATGAACTTTATACCTCGAGATGATATCAAATTGTTTCTTTCTTAAGCTATTCTTTTCCCGGGATTGCATGATGGATTGCAGGATTGAATGATTGCACATCCCCCCTTCGTCACTGACGTGTATTGCAATGTCTATCGATTATTTTGATCAGGTTCTCATAATTTTTACTGATGGCAAAAGTGCATCTGGTTTAATCAAAGTAAAGGCAGCAGCAGAAATTCTTAAAAATATGGGAATAAATATAATCAGTGTTGGAGTTGGAAGAGGAATAAGTTTTGCTGAGTTGCAATCAATGGCATCCCATCCAATTTCAGAGCATTTATTTAAAGTCCCAAGTGCGAATTTGTTAAACAGCATTGTTAATAAAGTCAAATCTGTATCATGCAAAGGTAATCATTAATTAACTGATTTTACGATTAAATTTCTTTTTGCTATTCTGTGGATATTTTATCAACGATTTCTCTGCGTTATTTTTTTTTCCAGTCCGATCACTTACTTACGTACACACTCTCTCACTCACTCACTCACTCACTCACTCACTCACTCACTCACTCACTCACTCACTCACTCACTCACTCACTCACTCACTCACTCATTCACTCATTCACTCATTCACTCACTCACTCACTCACTCACTCACTCACTCACTCACTCACTCACTCACTCACTCACTCACTCACTCACTCACTCACTCACTCACTCACTTACCTAATCAATCTTCCTCTCACTCACTCAGTTATTCACTCACTAACTCACTCACTCATTCACTCGTTCATTAATTCGTTCAAACATTCTTTCACTTCTCCGGTCATCCACTCACTCCTTTACTCGCTCACTTGTTCATTCATTCCTTAACTTATTCATTCTTACCCTCATATATCAATGTTTCACTGATCACTGAATTGATTTTCCTTTGTGAATGCTTTATTGACTTGCCCTTTTAATTCTATAACGTTTAGTCAATTATTACGATACAATAACTACTCTAAATTCTATAATTTCAAATCCCATCTCTGCTTCCTTTGATGAAATCATTTCAATATTTTCTCATTCAGCTTATTCCTGTCGCTATGCTGAGTGTAAATATGGCCAATGGGCTGCTTGGAGTAGGAGCTGTGGCATTGCAATAAGGAAGAGAAATGTTTTAAAACGAACAATCAAAACAAAACAGGTCGTTGGTGGATGTTCTGGGTTCAGTACAACATGCCATCATGTTCAAGAACGAAAAGATCTTGGCTCCTGTTTAGGTAAGGAGAAACAATGTTGAAAATTAAGTCCTTTTGAAAACGGCATTGATTCACTTATGACTGCAGCTGCAAGAGAGAGTACTGCGAATTCAAGAATGAAACAATGATGTCGTCTGTTTAGAAGGCGGGGGTGACGCTAAAACGCTAAAAATGTCACAACACTGGCTGCAATGATCTTTTTTATGGATTTTAATTTTGAGATTTCATTCGTAGGATGCAAACTTGACATTGGATTTGTTTTGGATGAATCTGGATCGATTGGACATCGTGGTTTCAACGATGAATTACACTTTGTGAAGAACATTGCAAAACAATTTCAAGTATCTCGAACCAATACTCATGTTTCCATCATGACATTCTCAAACAATGCAATAATGAGAGTCCGATTTAGGGATATTTACGGACAATCAAGTCAACATTTACAACAAGCAATTGATAAAATTAAGTACAGAGGTTGGTTATCCTAGTGTTCATCTATTTTTTGTTTATTTTGATGATATTCATAACTGTATAATTCTGGACGAGTATACCTTGAGGACACTAATTCTAATTAAATTTAGCCTCAGCTCAATGTAATTCGGCTCAACTTAAGCAATCAAGGTTACAAAAAAGCCTTTGTCCAAGATTTTGGGTGCCATTAAAAAACAGTATTCAATGATAGAGGATTTTAATTCTAACTTTTCTTTTCTGAGTAGTCACTTTGAGTTTTTCCTCCTTCAAGGTGGTGGAACAAATACAGCACATGCCTTGCAGCTTGCTAGAAGCCAAATGTTTCAATCAACTTATGGTGCACGCAAAGGGATCACAAAGGTAAGAAACTGGATTATTTATCTCACGTTATACCAGTTTACAGGGTGCTTATTCATATAACTTGCATCTAAGAAAACATGTTCTCTTTCAGGGGGGGGGGGGGGAGATGAACTTTATACCTCGAGATGATATCAAATTGTTTCTTTCTTAAGCTATTCTTTTCCCGGGATTGCATGATGGATTGCAGGATTGAATGATTGCACATCCCCCCTTCGTCACTGACGTGTATTGCAATGTCTATCGATTATTTTGATCAGGTTCTCATAATTTTTACTGATGGCAAAAGTGCATCTGGTTTAATCAAAGTAAAGGCAGCAGCAGAAATTCTTAAAAGTATGGGAATAAATATAATCAGTGTTGGAGTTGGAAGAGGAATAAGTTTTGCTGAGTTGCAATCAATGGCATCCCATCCAATTTCAGAGCATTTATTTAAAGTCCCAAGTGCGAATTTGTTAAACAGCATTGTTAATAAAGTCAAATCTGTATCATGCAAAGGTAATCATTAATTAACTGATTTTACGATTAAATTTCTTTTTGCTATTCTGTGGATATTTTATCAACGATTTCTCTGCGTTATTTTTTTTTCCAGTCCGATCACTTACTTACGTACACACTCTCTCACTCACTCACTCACTCACTCACTCACTCACTCACTCACTCACTCACTCACTCACTCACTCACTCACTCACTCACTCATTCACTCATTCACTCACTCACTCACTCACTCACTCACTCACTCACTCACTCACTCACTCACTCACTCACTCACTCACTCACTTACCTAATCAATCTTCCTCTCACTCACTCAGTTATTCACTCACTAACTCACTCACTCATTCACTCGTTCATTAATTCGTTCAAACATTCTTTCACTTCTCCGGTCATCCACTCACTCCTTTACTCGCTCACTTGTTCATTCATTCCTTAACTTATTCATTCTTACCCTCATATATCAATGTTTCACTGATCACTGAATTGATTTTCCTTTGTGAATGCTTTATTGACTTGCCCTTTTAATTCTATAACGTTTAGTCAATTATTACGATACAATAACTACTCTAAATTCTATAATTTCAAATCCCATCTCTGCTTCCTTTGATGAAATCATTTCAATATTTTCTCATTCAGCTTATTCCTGTCGCTATGCTGAGTGTAAATATGGCCAATGGGCTGCTTGGAGTAGGAGCTGTGGCATTGCAATAAGGAAGAGAAATGTTTTAAAACGAACAATCAAAACAAAACAGGTCGTTGGTGGATGTTCTGGGTTCAGTACAACATGCCATCATGTTCAAGAACGAAAAGATCTTGGCTCCTGTTTAGGTAAGGAGAAACAATGTTGAAAATTAAGTCCTTTTGAAAACGGCATTGATTCACTTATGACTGCAGCTGCAAGAGAGAGTACTGCGAATTCAAGAATGAAACAATGATGTCGTCTGTTTAGAAGGCGGGGGTGACGCTAAAACGCTAAAAATGTCACAACACTGGCTGCAATGATCTTTTTTATGGATTTTAATTTTGAGATTTCATTCGTAGGATGCAAACTTGACATTGGATTTATTTTGGATGAATCTGGATCGATTGGACATCGTGGTTTCAACGATGAATTACACTTTGTGAAGAACATTGCAAAACAATTTCAAGTATCTCGAAGCAATACTCATGTTTCCATCATGACATTCTCAAACAATGCAATAATGAGAGTCCGATTTAGGGATATTTACGGACAATCAAGTCAACATTTACAACAAGCAATTGATAAAATTAAGTACAGAGGTTGGTTATCCTAGTGTTCATCTATTTTTTGTTTATTTTGATGATATTCATAACTGTATAATTCTGGACGAGTATACCTTGAGGACACTCATTCTAATTAAATTTAGCCTCAGCTCAATGTAATTCGGCTCAACTTAAGCAATCAAGGTTACAAAAAGCTTTTGTCCAAGATTTTGGGTGCCATTAAAAAACAGTATTCAATGATAGAGGATTTTAATTCTAACTTTTCTTTTCTGAGTAGTCACTTTGAGTTTTTCCTCCTTCAAGGTGGTGGAACAAATACAGCACATGCCTTGCAGCTTGCTAGAAGCCAAATGTTTCAATCAACTTATGGTGCACGCAAAGGGATCACAAAGGTAAGAAACTGGATTATTTATCTCACGTTATACCAGTTTACAGGGTGCTTATTCATATAACTTGCATCTAAGAAAACATGTTCTCTTTCAGGGGGGGGAGATGAACTTTATACCTCGAGATGATATCAAATTGTTTCTTTCTTAAGCTATTCTTTTCCCGGTATTGCATGATGGATTGCAGGATTGAATGATTGCACATCCCCCCCTTCGTCACTGACGTGTATTGCAATGTCTATCGATTATTTTGATCAGGTTCTCATAATTTTTACTGATGGCAAAAGTGCATCTGGTTTAATCAAAGTAAAGGCAGCAGCAGAAATTCTTAAAAATATGGGAATAAATATAATCAGTGTTGGAGTTGGAAGAGGAATAAGTTTTGCTGAGTTGCAATCAATGGCATCCCATCCAATTTCAGAGCATTTATTTAAAGTCCCAAGTGCGAATTTGTTAAACAGCATTGTTAATAAAGTCAAATCTGTATCATGCAAAGGTAATCATTAATTAACTGATTTTATGATTAAATTTCTTTTTGCTATTCTGTGGATATTTTATCAACGATTTCTCTGCGTTATTTTTTTTTCCAGTCCGATCACTTACTTACGTACACACTCTCTCACTCACTCACTCACTCACTCACTCACTCACTCATTCACTCACTCACTCACTCACTCACTCACTCAATCACTCACTCACTCAATCACTCACTCACTCACTCACTCGCTCACTCACTCACTCATTCACTCACTCACTCACTCACTCATTAACTCATTTATTCATTTTTTCATTTTTTCATTCAAACATTCTTTCACTTCTCCAAGCACTCAATCACTCTTTTACTCGCTCACTGCTTCACTGATTACTTAATTTACTCTTTTGTAAATGCTTTTTTGCATTGCCCTTTTATTTTTATAATAATAAATCAATTTTCATGATACAATTACTTCTCATTCATACATTCATTGTTCTGAATTTCATAATTTCAAATCCCATCTCAGCTTCCTTTGATGAAATCATTTCAATATTTTCTCATTCAGCTTATTCCTGTCGCTATGCTGAGTGTAAATATGGCCAATGGGCTGCTTGGAGTAGGAGCTGTGGCATTGCAATAAGGAAGAGAAATGTTTTAAAACGAACAATCAAAACAAAACAGGTTGTTGGTGGATGTTCTGGCTTCAGTACAACATGCCATCATGTTCACGAACGAAAAAACCTTGGCTCATGTTTAGGTGAGAAAACATAATGATGATGACGCTGTCTAAGCAACTGGGAATGGGGAGAGGAGGGAGAGGGGAAGAGTAGTGCTATTTTGAATATGTAAAAGCCGTGGTCCTGTTTGATTACCGTAAGGAATCACCACTGATAGTTAGCCATAAAAATTTAGGATTATTGCGTAAATTCAAGTAGATTCCAGTCATTATTTGCTTGTTCTTTTGCAAGAAATGTGAATTTATCAAGCATTTTTTGTTTCTAGTGACATGCAATTATGTGCAATGCAAAGCGGGCAAGTGGGGCCTTTGGAGCAAATCATGTGGCGATGCAACCAGGAAAAGAAATGTGCAGGTCATCAAAAAAACTGTGAGAAGGACCAGCTGTTCTGGACTGATCACGTCATGTTCTTCTATCAAAACCGTGGAGAAAAGAGTAACAAAATGTATGTCGACAGAATTTTATATATTGACCTTCGCATTACCTCTGTTGAAACGTGAAAAGGGATTTATCTGGCAAGAAAAATGGTCCTAAAGCAGCTTCTTGCTAGAGGGAGGAGCTTCTTGCTTGCCTTTTCATGTGGCATCCTAGATCTGTATCCATCTGTTTGTCATGTTTATGAGTAATGTTCTCTTGACATTCATTCGACACAATGGATAGTTGCTAGTTATCTGTTATCAAGACATTTAGTTTCATCACTTCAATTTCTTCTGTAGGTGCTTGCAAATACGTCCAGTGTCATCATGGACCGTGGTCTGCATGGTCAGTTACTTGCGGGTATGCGCAGAGAGCAAGAAAAATGATTGCAACACCAAAACAAGTCGAAAGAACAGACTGCAAAGGACTCGTTCAAAGTTGCAGTACAGCATTGGACATTGAGAAAAGAGCTATTCCATGTAGGACATTAATAGTTCTTTACTTCAATGTCAGGCATAGCTTGCTTAATTGCTCGCATTGCTTCGAAGAAATCTATAAAAAGGATAGGGCTAGACAACCTCCTCTTTTTGCTTTTTAGTTTTTTTTATCATTGTTCGTTCCTTTTTGTGTTAAATCCCTTCTTTACCGGCGATCTCATGAAAATTAAAACGTCAATCTTTCACTTAGTGGCACTTATACCAATAATGCATGAGATAATTTACTTTGGCCAACCATTAGAGTTCTTCAAATCAAAATAACACCATGGCTAGCATCATCTTTATTGTTTTAATTTTGACTCATTTGTCATTTTCATTGCAACGACAGTTCAATGTTTCCGACTTCAACGATCCCATTCATTCTGCTTTTTACACTGGCTTTGGATTATGTTATAACACTGCTTAGTTTATTGCGTACTTGTTAACTTTTTAGGCAAGTGCGATTATGTGGAATGCAGAAACGGACCCTGGTCATCATGGTCAACATCGTGTGGCAACGGTAACAGGTTACGTAATGTTGTCGCAGCAAAGAAAGTCACAGAGCGGGTAGATTGCGCTGGACTTAATCAAAAATGTAGCACTGTGCCAGACACCCAAAGCAGAATGAAACCATGTGAGTTTGAGTTTTGACAGTCTATGTCTAACACAATTCATTGCGAGCATCAAATATCCCACAATGCAATTTAACCTTCCCACAATTCATGTTTAGCTGTTATTTTGAAATTTCTGAAATCATGAAAATCTTCCATTGGTTTGGCATTTACTTACTTACTTACTTACTTACTTACTTACTTACTTACTTACTTACTTACTTACTTACTTACTTACTTACTTACTTACTTACTTACTTACTTACTTACTTACTTACTTACTTACTTACTTACTTACTTACTTACTTACTCTACTCTAAGTGCTTATTGTGTGTTAAGGCAATTGCAAATACGTTGCTTGTGGCAAGTCGGAATGGTCCTCATGGTCTACAAGCTGTGGTGTGGGCATTAGAAAACGAAACACAGTTGAGACTGAACAAGTAACAGAGAGAGCAAACTGCAGTGGATTGGTTCAAAAATGTCCAATGACAGAAGAAGTGGACAGACGTGATATTAATTGTAAGTAATTTGGATATGTTTCGTCCATCTGTTTATAACCAGGCATTCAGGAACGCAACTCTCGTATTTACTTTCTGATACGCTTTATAATTCATTAGAGACAGGATTTTTGTTGGGGAGCGGAGATCAACCCTTCCACCCCCGTTGATAATACAGCTGTACAGTAACAACTAGAGCATCTGTTCAGACTGCAAGGGGGTACAACATTGGGGAAAAGAATCTTTGCAAGTTTTTAAAAGCAAGAGTATGCAGATATTGAAAATATTGGCTGCCCCTTCTAAAAATGACTAATTGTTGATCAGGGTAATTCGGGAAAGGGGTAAGTTGTATGGGTAAGTTGTAAACAGGGCCTTTGAAAGGTGATGGGAGCTGGGAAGTATGATTTTTATACAGGCCAAGGACGGAACGGATGATTCATAAGGGGAATATATCAGCTAATTTAAAAGCTGGTTCTTATCTTCCGTACATGCTTTGTCTAGGTACATGTGATACTGTTCAATGTGTCATGTCTGAATGGAGCCAATGGTCAGCCACGTGTGGGCATGCTTCTAGAAGTATTTGCATTGTGGCACGTCACATAAAAGTTGAAAAAGCTTCATGTGATGGTCTTCCAACCAAATGTCCAGACGCAGAAGAAGTTGTTACTCGCAAAGAACCCGCGTGTAAGTCGCGATTATATTTTTACACCACACGCAACATCATAGGGTTGTGCGGCCTAGCCCTGGGTTTAGATGTCAAATGGCATTTTTCCAGATATGAGGTTGCAACTTAGAGCTAGTGCTCTGAATTTCGTGGATTCTGCTTGAATTTCAAAATCTTATTTCCTCTATGAAGACTTATACTAAAGAAACTAATGTTTAATTCATTTTGCAATTGCTGGATGGATTTAGTTTCATGTCCCTTTTGTAAATTCATATGCCTTTTCAATAACAAAAACACTGTATTTGAAATGTGGCATAAATCTACGTGCCCGCTCGGGATTTCTCATAAGATCATACCTTGTCTTGTTGTTGTTCAAAGATTGAACTGACTGATGCCTTTTCTTTGCAATTCCAGGTCCATTTAAAGGTAAGAATTTTTTAATCGAATCTTAATTCATTTTTTATTGATTTTTTACTCTTTTGAAGATGATATTTTAAGGAAATTACTTGCATTGTGAAGATTCATGCCCGAAGTCCATCGCAATATAGAGCATTTCATTGAATAGAAAATGCAATATACAATGCAATATACAATGCAATACAATACCATAAAATACAATACAATATAATACAGTACAATGCCATACAATACAATACAATACAATACAATACAATACAATACAATACAATACAATACAATACAATACAATACAATACAATACAATACAATACAATACAATACAATACAATACAATACAATACAATACAATTTGTTTTTCTCTTCCAGTCTCTGGTGCTTCATGTCCTGTTAATTTCAAGGCCCTTGGATGCTTCAAAGATGACATGAAAAATCCAAGACCTCTGCCAGAATTGATTTTAACCGAACGTGATAGTTCACATCATGCATGGAATGGGAAAACGATAGACTGGAAAAACTGGAATGCCTACATGGTCAATGTTGTGTGCAGATGCGCAATGAAAGCCAAGTCAAAGAAATACACATTCTTCAGTCTCCAATATTATGGTCAGTAAAGTCGCATGGTATTTTAGTAGCTTTTTGAGTTGATTGATACAATGCTGGAGAACGTTTGATGCAAGATTGAACTGTTTTGTTCAAAATTTTAAAAATAGTTTGTGAGAAAATAAGGTTTTGATTCAACCAATGTTAAGATGCAAGGTATGCATTTACCTTCAAAACGCTCTTTGTTTCAGTTTCGCTTTAAGAAAATCGCATCTGAAACTGAATTTTTGTATTTTTACTTGTTTACAAACATGATCTTAGCTAAGATAAAAAATATTCTTGTTATGAAAATACAAAGAGGAAAACTCCTAAAAACAACAGGAAAAAACCGCATGAATTGAAAAAGCCGATTAAAATAATTTCGTCTTCTAGCCTCTATGTTTTCTTTTCCACGCAAAATTTAAGTTGGATTGAAGTCAATAAGACTAACGTTGAATTATCCCCTCAGGAGAGTGTTGGAGTGGACCAGAAGCAGGTGATACATACAGCCGAAATGGACCCAGTGACCCAGGCCAATGTGTCAAGGAGAATTTTTCACCCTGTAACCTAAGCGACAAGCTTTGCATCGGGAAGAAAGAAAGAAACTTTGTTTACCAAATTGAATGATTCAAGGTATTTATTCTTTTGTTAATTGGCGATAAACTACGGTAAATTCATTTAGAATTAGAACAAATATATAATTTTGAAAACGGCTGCCCTGTTGACAACATATTCTCTTTTTTTTTCGTAGGTTCACAGCCTGGAGTTAACAAAAGCAAAGGAAATTATTATATTTTATTGTTATAATAATATTAAAATTGGTCTTAAACATTTAATTATGGTGATGGGGATTATTAAAATAATGAAATACATTGCAAACTAACTTGTGTTTTTATGCCCTTAACCTCCGTGTACATGGTACCTAACCTCGCATTAACATGTGATCGGGTATTTGTTTTCAATCTGTTCTACCATGTTACTTTAGTCTCGTTCTGATCAGAAATCTGATGAAATCTGTTTTTGCATGGCCGGTCAAGTACTTTCTTTTTGCAGGTAACATCTCTATTTTCTGATATTTTTTGATTTTTTGCTTGTTACACCATTCTTCAAAGAATAAGTGCTAACAGAAAAGTTGTTTCAAGTCTTTCTGCGCAATATTTTCCTCGCTTGGAATAGGGACTGCTCCCTCTGCCCGATTATTTCATGCAGGCCTAAGTATGCACCATACAATTCTCTTCCTACTATTTACAATGTTTGTTTGCTTCGCTCTGTCAAACTGTGTGAATTTCGCATGATATTATGTTTTTTATCTGTAATGATTCTCTTGTAGTATAGCAGGTGATTTACTAACCTGCATAGTTTTATCAATTGATGTTATTCGTTGACGTTAGATGGGAAACATGTTAGAACAAAAAATGATACAACTTTACTGTAACAAGTTTGGCTACATTTCAATCAATTCTCTATTTCATTTTCCAGAAGATACAACTTTGTTTCATTGCAAAAGCATAGCAAAGAAACTGGGATTGCTTTCAAGCAATTTCAGTCCTCAATTTGGTACGTTAAAAAGAAGAACATCAGCTCAAAATCAGAAGTTAAAAATTTAGACAAAATGAGAAAGTGGAGACAACCTGAAGGAGAAGGGGAACTTTATCTATACAACAGTTTGACCAGGGAAAAGGTACAAGTATAAGATTTTGATTTTATATTGAGATGTGACATCATTGCACAAGGAATATGGAGCCATTTATCTTCGTTAAGCCTTCTGTAGTTTTGCAAAATGTTTAATTCAAAGTGTACATTTTTATTTTTTATCATTTTCATTTCTAGAACAAATTTGTGCCACAATCTGGAAGAAAGGTGCTGTGGTACTCTTGTGGACCAACTGTATACGATGCATCTCATATGGGACATGCCAGGTACATCTGATATCATTAAAATAAATTAGCATCATCAGAGATAGCTGTGGTTCATTTTAATAACTTGTAGGATGTCATTGGCTGCTTGTGTCCCCATCTCTGACAACAGTAAAAACAACAATTAGGTCACAAACTGTGATCACAATGTTTAAAATTGTCAAGTCCCAAATCAGTGGGGATCCCCTCAGCTATTTGTTTCTTAACTTTATTCCAACCTCCTCAGTCTTATTCCAGACTCCCTGTTTATTAATTTCCAAGCTTTTTCGAACATCAAAGCAAAGCTTCAGCCTGTTTATGATGTTTCATGCAAACATGTGAAGCGATGCATTTTGGGCAGTGGTGAAATCACATTATTTACATCTTATGTTTGCATTTAAAGTGCTTTCAGCAGGCACCATGGCACTGGGAAGAAAACCCTTCCCCACTTTTTCGCAGCAGGAAAGATTCTCTTCAAAGATATGAAATGTCTTCATCTTTGATGACATTAGCCCCCCCCCCCCCACTTTCAGACCACTCTGCGGTGTTTGGCTTTCAGCATTATGAAAATGGTTCAAATATTGTATGGGAGGGTTGCAATTCAAAGTTTTGCATTCATTCAGGTTTTTTAAGTTGACAGGCTCCCTGTTTATTCCCAACTTCCCTTTTCTTTAATTTCCACTGAAATCCCAAACTTCTTGTTTTTTCCTGTTCCCTGCCTATTCCGCATTTGAGAGTACTTTGCTCAAAGTATGGCAAATTCTGAAATATTATTTCACAGCCATGACTTGCATCGCTATTTCTCCTTCCATTTTGGCAATTCTGTCATTCTGTCAATGGGTCTGATATTTAATTCTTATCCTTGCATTTAAGGTCTTACATCACATTTGATATCTTACGAAGAGTAATGATGAACTATTTCAACTATGATGTTCATTATGTCATGAACATCACTGACATTGATGACAAGGTAAGCAGCAAAAAGCAAAGCACGGATAGTTTATATAAAACTGCTTCTGGAAAAATCCTAATTGTCATCTTTGTTCCGGTTTGGAAAGAAGTTATTAGCCGTTGAAAGCATGGCAACACACAATAGTAGTTAGGTGAAAATTACAAAAAAGTTATAAACTCTGAAATTGTACCTCCAGAATTTGATGTGATTGGAGCAGAAACTTAACTTAATTCTGATATATTGTCTTATACGAAAGTAAATAATAAATGATTAAAAATATATCCTTTACATAGCAAAAGAACCATATTGTTATTGCCTCTATCAAAACAGTGCATTTTGATGATTCTAATGATGGGCTATTTTTGCAGATCATAAACAGAGCAAGAAGAAACCATCTGTTTAAAAATTATGTGAAGGAAAATAAAGATAGCAAGCCATTACTTGGAGATATTGATGTAGCATTGAAAGTATGGCCATATTTTTGTATATTTTATCATTATTTTTCTTGGATCTTCTAGATTGGAAATTCTTCGGATATTTGAGTCTGTTTTTTATATTTTAAGTTGAACTTTCCCTGCCTAAATGTTTTTCTATTAGCAATTTGAAGGAAAATTAGAGAAGACAAAAGATGAAGACAAACTGAAGATGCTGCAAAAAATTATTGTGAGTATATTTTATAATTTGCCCATTTTCGACAAGATAACTTTGTTGTTTAGGAAGATCTTTATTATTGCTTTTAATCTGTGTCCACTAACCCTTAGGACTAACATTAGCAAGTTGCACTAATCAACAAATCTTTTTATTTGAAAGGGAAATGTCAAAACCAAGGAAGAAGAACTAAGAAATTCCAACGATAAAGAAGGAATTGACATTGGAAGTATTCAAAAGGTTAGTCATCAAATACTTTTATAGCCAGTTATTTAAAAATTGATAATACACATTAATCGAAAAATATCAAAACCAGTTGTAATGATTCCAATATCATTTGTAGCTGTTATAAGAAATGATTATTTCTTTGACTGACATGATTTGATGATATTTCCTTATGATTTGTAATGATTTATGCAATTAAAGATAAAAACAATGTCATGAAGATCAAGCAGGAACTGAATGTATCTGGTTTTTTTAGCTCTGTTTTCATAACCTTTTTGCAAATTTTTATATTAAACCTTCTGATATTGATCATGTTTGCAGGACTTGCTGGAAGTTGCAAAGGATCCCATTTCAGAATGGCTCGATAAATTGGTAAAATCTTTTCAAATATAACCATAAAGTCGATCAGTATTTACTGTTAATAATCATGTATACATTAGTGTTAGTCAATGTGCGATCTTCTAACTTTTCTCAAGATATCTAATACAGCTGTATTTCCATCTAATGGTTCAGACTTTTCTTGACTTCATTGTTCTAGATTTGTTTCTAAAACGGTTTTATATTGATTGGTGAGATCTTTGTGCAGATAGATGCTACTGTATTGCAATGGAATTGAATATTTTCATATGAGTATAATAAGATGTTTTTTTACTGTTTATTTTCTTGTTTGCAGCACGGAGCAGAAATAACTGATCATGACATTTTCTGGGAATTAACACGCTACTGGGAAAATGAGTACCATAACGATATGAAAGCTTTAAATGTAGGTATATCTGTGTTGCTTTTATGATTCAGAAAGACGTGTGATTTTGCATTTGTAATCTTTATACGCAGTGGTAAGTAAAGCAGATAAGTGAATAGCAAGCTGTCTACCAGATTCTAGAGGAATATTTGCGACGATGTATACAAGTAACGTAGATAAAGACATGTGTCATTCCTTACACTTAAGAAATACTTGAAGAGAAGCAAACCTTTGCTATATTTCGTATTTGATATCTTTATTCTATCAGCAACCAGTGGCAAAGCCTTGCCGATTTTTGATAATTTTTCTCATAATGAGTGCGATCTGTTTCCAGGTTTTGCCTTGTGATGTGCTAACCCGTGTGAGCCAATATGTCCCAGAAGTTGTCACTTACATCCAGAAGATGATTGATAATGGATTTGCGTGAGTCTTTTGCCTGTCTTCTATTTACGAACATTCCAATTTCTCATCCTCAGCTGTTTACTTAAGAAGCATCGTCAAAGCAGCAAAGACACTCCAACCTGGGAATTTTTTGTTGTGAAGCTGCATTGTTTTTATTAAAGAAGAGCATGCTGTAGAATTTTCTTTCTTACCTGATCTATTTATGTTTCAAGGTGGCGTTGCTCTATGTCCAGTTAGTGTATGCTCTCATTTTCGAAATAAACTCATGATCTTACCTTAAGTTTCAGCTTTAACTCGGGTAAGGCTGCTTCACCCTCACATAAAAATGGTAAACAGAAGGCCTTATGATGCAGTTTGTCACTTTTATAAGTACGTGTGTTACCATAAAAACTAAGAAGGCGATGCTGAGAGGCGCAGAGCAGCGTCCCTTGGCGAGAAGTCCTGTTGGTTAACGACACAGCATAGCTGAGATGGCCGAAGGAGCAACTTGTTGCTTTGTAGCAGAACTGATGCCGCGTTGACTTATCAGAACCGCTGTTAATCCTGTGTTAAGCTATTTTACATGAGTCTCAAGTGTTCACCATTTTCATCGTTTTAGATATGAATCAAATGCTTCTGTCTACTTTAATACTATGAAATTTGCATCCAGTGGGAAACATGAATATGCTAAACTCGTACCTGAAGCAGTCGGAGATTTAGATGCATTAGCAGAAGGAGAAGGTAACACATCACAAATTTTTGCCATTTTTATTTAACAAATTGAAATTCTTTTTATCATTCCATTCATTAGTCATATGAATTAACTGTAATAATAAACTAACTTATGATTAAGATGTAAAATGTTTGCTCAATGCTACTTTTATATTTTTCGTTTCTTTTTTTAAATTACTTCATTAATTACATTTATTTTGAGCTTCATTCTTTTTGCATATTATTGTTCTGTTAGTGGTATTACCTTTTATACCTTCGTCTCTTCTTTTTCTTATGATCTGCTGCAGTCACTGATTGATTGATTGATTGATTGATTGATTAATTGATTGATTGATTGATTGATTGATTGATTGATTGATTGATTGATTGATTGATGATTGATTGATTGATTGGTTGATTGATTGATTGATTCATCTTTTAGGTGATCTAAGCCAGCCGACTTCTGGTGAAAAGAAATCTGATCGGGATTTCGCTCTCTGGAAAGCAAGTAAACCTGGTGAGCCATTTTGGGATTCACCATGGGGAAAGGTGAGGCAACCTATGCATACCATTTAAGGGGAAAACTTTATTCGTAATAGAGATAGAATATTAATATTTTTATTATCAAGTGCTTGTTCAAAACAATAGGTCTTCAATTCCATTCTAATCTTATTTGGTTCTCGTTTTTTGGGTAGCAAGGCATTCCAGGTATAGAGTCAATCGTAGGATCTATATTTCATTATAAAGACAACCTGGTATACACTACTCAGGGTGAGATTTGGATATTCTCTATATTAGGGTTTCCTATAAGGTTAAAATTTGGTCAGGGTAAGAATCACAGCTTTAGGTCTTCACAAAATTAAAACGCAATATTATACATATTTCTGATAATATATATTTTAAATAATAATTTTTAATCATTTGCAGGGCAGACCAGGTTGGCATATAGAATGTTCCGTTATGGCCAGGTTTGTCCTACTCTATTACAGACAAAATATCACACTCGCTTAATGTCTTGTAGAATTTATTTTTTGAAAGCTTTATACAATTCTGAAGATATTTCTTTATTTAACTGATAATATTATTATAGTACATAATTATGCCCACCCCCTCTCGCTTCAAGTAACCCTTTCTCTCTTAATAATTACATTTTTATAATCATTGTACAAAGTAGTGTTTTTTTATCTTTTTTTATTAATATATTGTATTCATTCATGTAAGTTTTGTAAGCGAAGGGCCGCTTGGAAATCAGCAACGCTGAGGGGCAACCCTTCTTCAATGTGTTAAATCAAATCAAATCAATCAATCAATCAAATCATTGATTGTTATTTTCCTCGTAGTGATGTGCTTGGTAGTTCAATTGACATTCATACTGGTGGCGTAGATTTGAAATTTCCTCATCATGACAACGAACTGGCACAAGCAGAGGTACAATATACCTGATTTTGATATTTAATAACATTGGTTCAATAATGCTAAATATAATGATCATGATGGGAACTTTTATTTATACTTCTTAAAATACATACAAAGTAGAATGATAAGTATAACTTTAGTTTTTAATTTTAAAAACATTTACCCTGGGATACAATTCAGTTAAAAGAAAAATATTTCTTAGCAACTGCTTTCCAATTGTCGCAGCAAAAAATATAATAAAAAGAAAAATAGAGCTAATAAGATAAAACCTGTTTACAAAAATTTATTAAAAGGAAAAGTAAAAAAATCAAGCTATATAGTAAACTCTCCATAACAAGGCATTAACTACATATTCACACAGGTTAATAGAACGTGGTTAAAGTTTTGAAAAATCAACATTTAAAAGGATGAAACTCTGGTTCAGTCCTGTCTTCATTTCTGCGACAATAAATAAAATAGGAGGTACGAACACATATGATGAATTATAATAAACACACATTGAGTACTATAAATAATCATTTTTGTATCGAGTTTTGTTTCATTTCTTCCAAGGCGCATTACGGCTGCGATCAATGGATCCACTATTTCCTACATGCTGGTCATCTGACAATCGAAGGATGTAAAATGTCAAAATCATTAAAGAATTTTATCACAATCAAGGTAAGTTTCTTTCTCAATTATAGCGTTAACCTTTCAGATTAAACCTTCCCAAGCCCGATTCTGGCCATACCAACGTAGGACTCAAATATAAAGACATATAAACTATATATATATAAACTGCTTTACATGCTTTTATTATAAAGAGCCTATTCTCAATAGCCAGTCTTATTCGTTCGCAGGAAGCTCTTGAGAAGAACACGTGCCGACAAATTCGATTTGCATTTCTACTACATTCTTGGAATTCGACGCTCGATCTCAGTGTCAATGTTCTAAAAGAGGCTGAACAGACAGAGAAGCTATTCAATGTAAATACTGCTTATCATATTACCCCCGTTTTAGTTATAGGAGTTGCCTATTAATTCATTAGATAGTTGCATTTGTATACGGAGGTTTCTTTGGTTGGATGGATAGAACTGAGCTTGTTTCTTTTACACAGGACTTCTTTCTGAATGTTAAAGATATTTTACGGAAGCCCGAATCAACGACTGTATCATCCCATGACTATAGACAGCAGGAAAAAGATTTACAAGAAAGGTAAGGAAATTGAATTATGGCAGTTTAAGCATTTCTATAAATTACTAGTCTATTTAGTCTGTTTTTTTTTTAAAATATCCAAATCTTTGCTAAATCAAATACTGCTTGTTTTGTTGCAATCAGTTCACAAAAATGCCAAATCTTTTCAAGTTTAAAATCTAATATCATTTTTAGATTTTTCGAGAAGAAAACCCAGATCCACGAAGCTTTATGTGGTAAATATTCTATGATCATTTTAACCTCAATTTGAATTTAATGAACTTTCTGAGTACACTGATTAATTTGATGGAAGACTTTATGTCCCTGGTTATTTTAGCATAGTCCTTCCTCCAGATGATGCAACCAGATGTCCAATTTTTGTCAGAGGAAACCCAAGAATTCAGTGATGGCACCCTTTTCTTACAACTACCTTGCCATTCTTCTTCTACTCCTTCTTCTTCCTCTTTATCTTCTTCCTCTTCTTCTTCCTCTTTCTCTTCTTCTTATTCCTCTTCTTCTTCTCCTTCCTCTTCTCCTTCCTCCTCATCTTCTTCTTCCACTTCTTCTTCATCTTTTCCTTCCTATTCTTCCTCTTCTTCCTCTTCTTCTGCTTCGTCTTCTTCTTCTTCCTCTTCTTCCTCTTCTTCTTCCCCTTCTTCTTCCTCTTCTTCTTCTTCTTCTTCCTCTTCTTCTTCTTCTTCTTCCCCTTCTTCTTCCTCTTCTTCTTCTTCTTCTTCCTCTTCTTCTTCTTCTTCTTCCCCTTCTTCTTCCTCTTCTTCTTCTTCTTCTTCCTCTTCTTCTTCCTCTTCTTCTTCTTCTTCTTCCCCTTCTTCTTCCTCTTCTTCTTCTTCTTCTTCCTCTTCTTCTTCTTCTTCTTCCCCTTCTTCTTCCTCTTCTTCTTCTTCTTCTTCCCCTTCTTCTTCTTCTTCTTCCCCTTCTTCTTCCTCTTCTTCTTCTTCTTCTTCCCCTTCTTCTTCCTCTTCTTCTTCTTCTTCTTCCTCTTCTTCTTCTTCTTCTTCCCTTTCTTATTCCTCTTCTTCTTCTTCTTCTTCCTCTTCTTCTTCTTCTTCTTCCTCTTCTTCTTCTCATTCTTCTGCTTCCTCTTCTACTTCTGCTCCTTCTTTTTCTTCTCCTTCGGAATGGCATCTTATACAAGACCTAATTTCTTTAATTTATAGACTCGATTGATACTGCCACTGCATTACAGCACATGCAGTCATTAGTGAAACTTGCAAATGTTTACATTGGAAATAAGAAACAAGATGGCCAAACTGCCAATCATTCAGTTGTGAATGGCATTGCAAAATACCTCACCAAGATGCTCAAGATTTACGGTGCAAATGAAGGAGAGCAAGAAATTGGTTTTCCACTGGCTGGTGTTGGCAGCTCTCAAAACGTAAGAGTAAAAGTATCTTCTTCTTCTTTAGTGATGCATTTTGCATTTCTATGGCTTGTTATTTACTTACTCTTTTTCCCCGTTCATAATACAGTTGCACAGTAGCAACTAAGGCGTCTGGTCAGATTGCAAGGGGGTAAGGTAATTGATGATGTTGAAGCACTAAGTAACTTCTTTGCATATCGACTAAATGTCATTACTCTCTCGTAGCAAGAAGATGTTATTATGCCATATATATCTTTATTGGGTAAATTTAGAACAGATGTCCGAAAAATTGCCAAGGAAGAAAAGAGTAAGTCATGACATTTATACATTGTTAGTCATGATGATGATGGAAATGATGATGTTGATTATTATTATTATTATTATCATTATTTAAAGTCGCCGGTTCCAATCCAAGCCATGACCATTCGCGAAGATAGCATCCTTTGGCAAAGCTTTCTACCCAAGCGCATGAATGTGGTGTACAAGGGTCGTCGCAGTTATCTGTCTATGACTACACCCTGCGATTGCGCATGGCGACTGGAGGGAGTGTAAAAACGATAGAGTAGCCTCAGGCTAATAACAGACAGATTTTATCTCATGACAATTCTACACCATGCACCATACTCTATTAAATTCTGATTATTTTTCAACGCCTTTTAGGCTCCAAGATCCTTGAACTTTGTGATAGACTTAGAGATGATCAGCTGATTGAATTGGGAGTCAAATTAGAAGATGTTGAAGGTACGAACTATGATTCTTTACAGAAACATTTAAAGATGAATGACGAATCTCTAGAAGAAGACATGATTCACTAATGATGATAAAATGACTTTTATTCTTTCCATTTCGCGAATTCAAATTTTCCTATGCTGACTGTTTCAGTTATCTAAGTCTTTTTACCAGCGATGTTTATCTTGTGTAAGTTATAATCAGGAAAACGAAAAGCAAATTCAAGCGTCTTAACCCTTTCGCACCCGGAATAATTTTCAGTTCACTGTTAAAACACATACAATTCTATGCTTTTCAGGGGGTAGCATAGTCAAATAACTTAGATGAAATCGTAAACTATTATAGAAAACTGTCATCAGAACATTTACAAAATTTTGTACTTAACCCCCTGAAAAATCATCTTTTCCGGTGTTTATCATTAGGCCATATGGCCCGTCCAGGGGTGAAAGGCTTAATAACTACCTTGCCTGCTGTCATCAAAAACTAGATATAAAAGGTTGTCTTTAGTCATCGTGGTCTTAGGCTACGTTTAAACGAGCAAAAGTGGACCAGATCTGAACTTGATCCGATCACATTTTGGTTATGGTCTAAAATGGATCTATTTTGAAAAAGATCCAGAAGTGGGTCGGATAGCGGACCAGAACTGGATCGGATCTGCGATGTCTCGTGTAATCGCAAAGCGTATCCGTGCCAAAAGTAGATCAGATTAGGACAGTTTAGATCCGATCCACTTTTGCACGTGTAAACGTAGTCTAAATGACAAAAGCTGCAATTTCTAAGAACAGAGTTACGTGGCTACTTTTCTTAATATTTACTCGGTAAGCGTCCTTATCTGTAAATATTTTGATCTGAAATTCTGCCTTGGTTAAAACATTCGCCTTTAAAGTGATGAAACAGTAATCAAAATCAATCGAATTTATGAGACTTTGCAAGTTTTAGAAATTTATGTTTCCATCAACTTTTATAGGTCAAGATGATTCTGTTGTAAAATTAGTTGGCAAAGAGGCCTTATTGAAAGAAAAGCAGCAAAAACTAGAGGTAAGAATACCGTTTTGAATACTCGGCATATTAGACTATGTATTTGAATATTTAGTGTGTTATGGCTATGATCTTCTTGTTACGAATTTAAGGCGGGAGTTTTTTTACTTCTCGTCATTCTGGTAGGAGCAAGAGATGAAGCAGAAGCAGAAGGAAGAAGCAAAGAGAAAAAAGGCGGAAGAAAAGGTATCATGTTTGTACTGGTTTTGAGTATGATATCATTTCTATGGGTTAGATGAATATGGAAATAAAAAAGCAATTAGAATGGCTGATTTGAAGGCTAAAAGACTTTAGGACAGGAGGAAGGCAAAATGCCTTATTTAAATGGTCTGCCTGGGCTAATAATAGATGTAAGAGGTCATTAGTTCTGGAGAAGCCCAATATGCTATGTAAATATTAACAAGGTATTTATTTTTAAACGTTGGCGTTTCTTGTGTTTGCCTTGCCGAATTGCATCGTTCCTTTAAACAGTCAATCTTGTAGCACTTCGTCGCAAGCATTCTACCGAGGATCCGGTGGCTGGCCTACTGCAGTGTCCTATCCTTGTTTCGGTTTACTAATAAAAGATAGCTAACAAGGATCTGTCATGTAATTTTGAAATTTGCAAGATTCAATTCAAAACAGGCATGATTCTCTTTACTTCATTGAATATTTCCTCTCCTTCGATAGGCCCAGAAAGATGCCAAGGCAAGAATACCACCCAGTGAAATGTTTAAGCATGAAACAGAAAAATATTCACAATTTGATGAGCAGGTAAGAATAAGCCGTGGAACTCTATATATTAATTAATCTGGTAATAATCCGTCATTTAAAAACAAAATCCGAGATTTTATGATGATACAGAACGTATTAAAAATACATCGTAATCCTTCATAATCAACAGTAATCCAAAGTAATCTAAAAATAATCCAAAGTAATCTATAATAATCCAAAATAATCTACACTCTCATAATATCCAATCGATGTATATATATGATCAAGCATGTCCCTTCAATTTAACGTTTGCCAGCAAACCAAATGAGATCTCAATTACTCTGGATATGGCAGATTTGGGTTCATGTTAAATGAGGTTAATAACTTTTTGTTACATATCCCACGCATATGCTACATAAGCCATAGTTTTTGAGTGGACACCAACAAGCTGTAACAGATGAATGATTTTGTAATGATACTTTCATCAACCCTTAGCCACTAAAGTCCTCTTCTTTATCAGATTAGCACAATAGGTACAAGAACTTTTTTTGCACGATCGGTTGCCTTCTTTATTTTGTTTAACATTCTCTTTTTTAACACACGGAAAATGTTGTTTCAAATTAGGGAATTCCTACGCATGATGCTTCTGGTAAAGAATTGAGCGCATCGCAACTAAAAAAGCTCAAGAAGTTATACGCAGTTCAAGAAAAGAATTACAATAAATTTATGACTGAAACGCATAATGGAAAGTGATAATTGAATGCATTAGATAAGTATAGAATTAAAAAAATACTTCTTCAATTCGAGTACAACGTCTTCGTTTAGTTGTTATCATGATAACTGTGGTCGTGCAAGATTTTGCTTGACCTAGGTCACGTTTTGAAGCATAAGGCAGATGACAATGAAATATTCTGATATGATCAATGATTTTAAGATATTTCATTTCATATCAACAATGAATTATAATGTAGTTTAGCATCTGGTAATTTTGTCATTATTGCATTATCAAAATGCAAATTCAAATTCAAATTGTCTCAGCATTTTTTTTCATTTACTATACTTACTACATCCTCATCATCATCATAATCATCATCATCATTATCAGCATCATCATCATCATCATCATCATCATCATCATCATCATCATCATCATCATCATCATCATCATCATCATCATCATCATCATCATCATCATCATCATCATCATCATCATCATCATCATCATCATCATCATCATCATAAGCATCATCAAAATCATCATAAGCATCATCAAAATCATCATCATAATCATCATCATCATCATCATCATCATCATCATCATCATTAATTATCATCATCATCATTGTCATCAGCATCATCATCATCATCATCATCATCATTATCATCATCATGATTAATCATCATCATCATCATCATTATCACCGTGATGTGCGTCAAATTCACCACACGATAATTATTGTACTTGATTTAAATTAGATTATGTTCTTTTTAGTTATGTCATCTGACCTGAAAATCTATTGAATCTTTCGGGGACGAAAGCAGCGCATATTTTATTTTCTCTCACTGTCAAGAGAGACCTACCTTCAACTTTATGAAAATGTTCCTCTTGTTCTCAGGTCATCTCGAGTAAATTTCAACTTTTGTCATAGTTTGCTCATCACAACTGTTTGTGACATTCTTTGCTTCCGCCTTATTTCTAGAAAAATAGATGCGCGATAAGCGAATTTTTAACATAATTAAATTAATGTTGGGGCTGACTTTGTCAACGCCTTTAATAATGTAGTCAAGCCTTCCGGCGGCAGTCTATCATATGCTACGTCCCGTGTTGGTACAGAAGTTTTTTGTTGTCACTGATATGATGTAAGACATCGCCAACAAGACGCATCAAGGTACAATTTACACTTACTCTTCTTTGGTGCCCTTCCTCTGATCAATTGCTGTTGTTTTTTTAAACCTGAAACTTTAGATATTTTACAGAAACTTTATGAGTTAGATATAATGATTGTAAAATTTTTTACATCATAAAATTTTTATTTGCATCTTACCACGGTTCTTTAAATCTTTGCTTATTTTATTCCTTTTTGCCAAATTATGTAATATTATAGTATGCTTAGTGCATTTAAAATGAGAGACTTCTAAATTGTTAAAGCTTTTTTATGAAGCATATATTTACTTGATTTAGATGTGACGGTATTAGGTCTCCGTCTTCTATATAGATGAATTTTGAATAAATTGTGGACAGAAGTATCTTATGAACGAGCTTCTTTAACATCTAATTTTCTAAGCCTGTATTTACCGTTTCAGGACTGGTATTACGAAAATCTCATAACTAAAATTTTAATCTTTATATTTTAATCTTTTTGATAGTTAATAGGTTTTGCAGGATATTTAAGAACTTTTTCTGTCTTTTTTTCAGCATGAAGAAGTCAAGGATCGTTGCTTCTTGGTTGGTTGTAATTTTCTACTTGAAAGTTGTTGAATGTTCGACTGGTAAGCTTATTTTTAAATCAAGAATGATGTTTTCAATGCTTCTGCAGACAGTATCATTGAAAGGGGGAGGATGGGAACTACCCCAGGGCCCGGGCCTTAAAGGGACCCGTACCGTAAGTGTCTCAGGCTATATGATGTATATCGGCCTCTTAGGAGGCTGAATTTTTTTTGCGTTACAATCACTTCTCAATTAATAGTTATGCAATAACATTTGGGTACTTTTCTGTTGAGGGAGTTATAGTGTAATGGCTGGCTCTCGTCGGCCCTGCCTGCAGAAAAATGTTTGTTAAGAAGATAAAGTACACGATTGCACACTTTAAATCGTCTTAAATCGCTTTAAATCGCTTTAGTCGCCAAATACAGCTACGTACTTTTCTAATGATCAATATTGATAGATTACCTCGTTATGTTTTTAGTTGAGGAGTGTAAACGTACCGTGCTTGGATATTCGTACAGAGGTTTCAAAAATCAGACAGTTGAGGGCTTAGCTTGTCAGTCTTGGGCTGTTCATACCCCACATGAACATTACACTGTCACCGCTTTACAATACCCGCACGCAGGATTGGATAATAATTACTGCCGTAACCCAGATGGTGAGCCACATGGACCTTGGTGCTATACAATGTCACTAGATGTGAGATGGACATACTGTGATGTACCCTTCTGTGGTAATTTGTAACTTTTACTTCATTATTTGATTTATGTTTCTTTTACACATCTTTTCATGCACTTCTGTATGCCTTTAGCCATGCGGATTAGTAAGCAGTGTTGCTAGTAAATGAGGTAATTAGTTCATTGGTAACATACCGTCTTGCCTTGGTTGTGGCACCAGCTCCTCAAATTTTACCCAACTTTCGATCCAGCCATACCGTGACACGCTACCCCATCTGCAATCCTTGGCATCCGACTTCTCCTTGGAGGTATCTCTGGATCTGCTTCAAATTCGCTTCAAAATCTTCCAGGGATTACGCTTCCACGGGCAGGTGTAACTAACCTCCCTTTTTCTGAATTAACCACTCTTCTTTGAAAGTCATCAGGACAAACGTTTCCTCCGTGGATTAAAGGGATAGAGTGTGGGGATCCTTACTGAATTTTATTCACGTTTGCTGGTATTCATCTAATCTGTTTCTTATAGATGTCGATGAGTGCGCCAGCTCGAGCCTGAATAACTGTGAGCAATTGTGCACGAATACAGATGGTAGCTACACTTGCCACTGTCGCGCTGGCTTCGTTGTCAACAATGTCTATTATTGCTTGGACATTGACGAATGTTTGACTGGACCGTGTCACACAAATGCCAACTGCGTCAATTCGATTGGCTCGTACCAGTGCACGTGCAACAGCGGATATGTTGGGAACGGAACAGAATGCAATGATGAAGACGAATGCCTTAATAATGTATGCCACAACGATGCAACGTGCGTCAACACTATTGGCTCTTACCAATGCACTTGCAACGCTGGGTTTACAGGTGACGGTGCAAGTTGCAGTGACATCGATGAATGCCAAGCAGATGTATGTCATACCAATGCCACTTGCACAAATACCATGGGCTCATACTTCTGCAGCTGCAATCAAGGTTTCACTGGTAATGGTGTGGTATGCCAAGATATCGACGAATGTCTAACTGGTATGTGTTATGCAAATTCCCTTTGTGTGAACAGCATTGGCTCCTATGAATGCATCTGTAATGATGGATTTTCAGGCAATGGTACTGCCTGTCATGATGTTGATGAATGCAACATTGACAAGGTATGCCATCAGAATGCTACCTGTTCAAACAGCGCCGGATCTTACCAATGCACATGCAAGAATGGATTCAGTGGAAATGGCACATTCTGCTATGATATCAACGAGTGCCACTCTGTCGATTGCGGTGCTAATTCTCAGTGCATTAATACACCAGGCTCATATAACTGCAGCTGCCTGCAGGGCTACGCAAACAATGGCACCGATTGCGTCGATATAGACGAATGCCAGTCCGGTTACTGCCATGCAAACGCATCTTGTTTGAATACCATAGGCTCATACCTATGCTCGTGCCTTCACGGATTTACTGGCAACGGTACAACCTGTGCTGACATCGATGAATGCCAGTTTAATACCTGCAATGCCAATTGTACAAGTGCCAATGCCTCAAATGGATGCCATTGCAATGAGACAACCTGCAGTAATGAAGACTGCCAACAGAATGCTTGCAACACCAGCGCGGAATGCCTTAATACCACAGCTTCGAGCTTGTGCCAATGCAATGGTTCATATTGCCAGAATTGCACCATCTGTCGCATTGACAAGATCTGTACCAATACCATTGGATCATACGAATGCTCCTGCAAAAAAGGATTTACCGACAATGGCACCGATTGTGTTGATATTGACGAGTGCAGCTTGGATCCGTGCCATGTCAACGCAACTTGCGTGAACACGATAGGATCATTTAATTGCTCGTGTATGCGTGGATTCATCGGGGATGGTAAGTTTTGCAGGGAAGAACAACTTTGTGAGCAGGCAAACGCTACGTACAATTGCGCATGCAGTTACGGGTCGAAAGGTAACGGCACGCTGTGCTTTGAAGGCTACGGTTGCATGAATAACACATGCCGCGGTAGTAAATTATGCACGTATAACTGCACTTGCAAGAATGAGACTTTGAACAATGAGAACGAGTGCCAAAAATGCTTGAATACGTTAAATAAAACCTGCATTGGCAATGAGACATGGTGCAATAATGGATGCCAAAATGTGACTTCATGTGCAAATGGAACATGTGTGTTCAATGGTACTTTATGCAGTCTGGCTAATGGAACTAGAAGCAACATGTCGATGTGCGAAAGTGTGTGCAAGAATAGTTCTCTTCAATTCAATGGTACTTTTTGGAGCGGTAATGGCACACTTTTGAGCATCAATGGTACGCTATGGTACAGTAATGCCACGATTTTGGGCAGTAATGGAACTATTTTGAACAACAATGGTTCTTTCGTGGCCAGCAATGGAACGTTTTGGAACAACAATGGTTCCTACTGGGGCGGTAATGGAACTTTTTGGAACGTCAGTGCCACGCATTGGAGCCCCAATGGTTCATTGTGGAGCAGCAATACTTTTAACACTGATGCATACCGATGCACATGCTACCATAAGTCGACAGGCAATGCTGTCAGATTTCAAGGCTGCACTTGCCGTAGCGAGTCAGTTGCTCAAATTGCATCAGGTCCTGAGGTATGCGAAGATAGATGCAACTGGAATGAAACGCATTTCTTTAGATTGAAATTACGGATGGATATTTGTAAGGACATAGATGAATGCCTTGAGAAACCATGCCATCAGAATGCAACATGCTCAAATGCACCTGGTTCATACAAATGCACTTGTGACAATGGATTTACTGGCAGTGGTATGGAATGCCAAGACCAAGATGAATGCCAAAACGATCCTTGTAATGCGAATGCGGTTTGTATTAACACTTATGGTTCATACCAATGCAAATGCAAGGAAGGATTTCAAGGTGATGGCATCAGATGCGTGGATATTGATGAATGCCTTGCCAATCCATGTGATGCAAATGCCGCCTGTACTAATACCATGGGATCATACCGATGCAGTTGCCACAATGGGTTTACAGAAAATGGCTTGGTGTGCCAAGATGTTGATGAATGCCTAACTGGTGTGTGCCAACTCCGTGAAACCTGTCTAAACACCATTGGAAGTTATAAGTGTGAGCCGAACCCTGATGGATCAGTGTGTAAAAAAGGTATGCAAACTTTGCACACTACTTGGCATTCTTTAATTTGTTTAAAGATTGTTTTGTCTTTCATCTCTTCGCACTCTTCACAGTGCGAACATAGTGATAACATGAACCAATTTCGATTGGAAATATGTGTAACTAAATTGAATCCTTTTGCACCAGTAAATGGAATACATTTGGTGCCTTGGACCTGATTTGTGCCTTCAAGAAAGAACAGATATCTTTGTACAAGTAACCAGAGAGATGACGGATCATCTTCCAATTTGTATTTCTTTGTAAAGGGGATTGCGCAAGATTCAGATTTCAGTTTAAGCTGTTTTCGTATAAATACTGACTCGTTATCCCCGTTTTTTAGTTCTGCTGTTTGTATTAAATTATTCTTTAGGCTTGAACCATGAGTTTTACATGAAGGTTCGCATTCTTGATGCAAAAATAGATGGCAATGTCATTGATACCTCAGATGCTAATACCGTCAGAGATTTGAAGGATGAAAGGTCTAGCCTTTACCAGCAAGTATACAAAGGCATACAAGGCGAGGTATTATTCTTAATCATTTAGAGGGGAAGGGATTACTTGTTTTTGGTTTCAAATAGCATATGTTTTTATACAGAATCATTTTTCATTTTCAAGATAACACAGAAATTTTAGTAACTAGCTAGTGGTAGCCGAATCTTCGGTTGCCCATGGTATTCTGATGAAATGCCTTCCAATATCATATATTAAACTCTGTTTTGGGTCGAATCTACTTTCAAAATTTATTGAAAAAAACGGTTCTCGTCATTTCTTTGTTTTTAGCTCACTTTGAAGATCTCGAACAAGATTCCTGAAGTCCAAGGTGTCATTTTAACAAACGTCAGGTTTGTAGTTTTTGTAATTTCTTTGCCTTTTAGACAGTTCTCAATCCTTTTAGACAATTTGCATTTCTAACAAGTAGTTATCTTCATGCAAAGCATATATCAAACTTGGCGTTTCCCTCATTTTTTTAAAAAAAGTATAATTTACTTTTGTTACAGTGTTGGAAGCATCATAATCAACTGTTCAGTTTGTTTTGACAAACCTGTCCCCGATGATTTTAAACCTTCGACGATTTATGAAGCCCTTGACAACAACCTGGCTGGTTCAGAGATAACTGTTATGGAATTCATGCGAACTAAAGGTAGGCCCATCTCTTTACAATCTACAATTCAAGTCACCAAAAAGGCATTGCTCATGACGGAGATACGCGATACACTACAACAAAGCTACTTTACCTAACTATCGGATTAATAGTATAGGCATAAGGGCACTTGGTCAGTATGTTTTACTTTAGCTGCATGGCAATGCACAGTACAGTTGAGTGGTAAGACAGATATGGCAGATTTTATTTCTCTTACCTGATCAGGTTCATAGTCTTTCAGGTTTCTTGCGCCTTGTTCATCTCCTCAGTTTTCAACCGTTGCATTTTGACTTGTAATTAGTTTTAGCAAATTATTTCTATAAAAATTGGAATCTATGAAAATAACATTAATGTTTATAAATGATGAAAAATATTCACTTCTCTTAAATTTTTTTGTAATTTTTGCTTTTTGATAAAGTTTTGTGGGCGCTTTAGTGAGAATGGTTTTTATTTTTTAGGGGAACAAAGCAAAACCGGAAAAGGTATGGATTGCATTTATTCATATTTACTAGATTTATCATGGTTTGATTTGCACTGCAGTTTGCAAAACAATTTTTAAAGCAACAGTGATACTTTCCGCATTTTGCAACGAGTATATTTCCAGGCATCACAAATTTGTAAGAGGCCTGTCTTCAGGGGGGATAAAGCAATTGTTTATTTGCCCGGAACATGACGTCGATTTGAAGTGAAAAGAATTTTGAAAGGAAGTTCTTTCAATCCCGAGTGAATTTAGTTTAGTCTGGGCAGATGAAAAGGCGATGTTTGCAAACCAGAAGTCATTTTTTGAAGTCAAACATGTTTTTACAGGTTAAAGGTCTTTTTGAAAGTAATGGGCTACTTAAGAAGGCGATTTTTGCCATTTTACAAGCCAAAAGCTTTTCGTGCAGGATCCTATACTAGCTCTTTGTCTTTTGTATTTACAGTTTTAGGGAATCAAGATGCAAATGGTCTGATCACGGGTTTGTGTGTTGGGCTTGGAGCCTTGGTATTGCTTTTGTTTGCTTCGTACAAATTCACTCGTGGTAAGAATTACAGAAAAAGATTAATGCAAGCGATGAGAAATTCTGTTTTCAACGCGAATAACCAAGTGTCCCCCGACGAAAAGAAATACACTCTTTACAAAGCTGCTGACAGTCTTGATAGCCCGATGGAAAAAGTTGCTGAAGCAAGCAAGCAGAATGTCACAGTTGTGTAAAGGAGCTACTAGAAAAGGATAAATTAGGTACTTTCGTATAATGAGAGAGCGTGAGGACGACTTCGAGAGGGAGACAAATTGGTGACATCAAGAGGGACAAAGGGGCCAGGTTAATCGAGAACATCACCCTACCAATATAATTTTTCTTTTTGTATGTGAGTTAAATACTGCCCTCACTCACAATTCAGGATGATTCTGTAATGTTCGCATTTATGATTCTGTTTCCAACTTGCTGTGTTATTTCAGCCAGTTTTAACTTTTTTATTGTCCAACTTGAAGACTCCCTAAGAAGATGTCACCAGTTTGTTTGTTTGTGGTTGAAGGTAGATATTAGATGCTATACATAGTTAAATTAGATGACGTCACATTTGAGTGCTAGAGTTTATATTTAATTGGTTTTTTGCACCCAAAGACGTTGTAAGCTGTACTTAAAATTCATCATCATCATCATCATCGTCATCGTCATCATCATCATCTTCATCATCACCATCATCATCATCATCATCATCATCATCACCATCATCATCATCATCATTTTCATCATCATCATAATCATCATCATCATCATCATCAACATCATCATCATCATCATCATCATCATCATCATCATCATCATCATCATCATCATCATCATCATGCCATATTTGATAAGATTGCTTGACATTTTCACTCCCTTGAGGGTGGATATCATGCACATAGTTTAGTTGATAAGATTAAATCTTGCGATATTTGCAGCAGAGCAACTGTAAATTATAGTTTTATGTAAATTACAGCACTTTAATTAGTTTTTAAGCATTTATAATTAGTTCCTTTTTAGTTTGTTATATGCTCGACAGATCTAGAACTTAAAAATGTGTTCATTTACTACCTTTTCTCCAACTGCAACATTGTGATACGCTGTTTTTTGAAGATTGATCAATGCTAGACTACCCTTTACCCAACAAAGTAGAAATTAACCCTGTTGTTACCAACTGCAATCAATATCTATTGATTATACAAAGAAAAAACGATAGGATCCATGTCAAATAGGCTCATAATTTATATGAAAATCTACAAAAGTTTACATTGTCAGATCAATATTGAAAATTAAGAAACTATTTTGATAGATTTTCTAAATATTTTATTAATGTCCTTGTTGGTCGACCTACAAGAAGAAAAAGGAAAAAATCAGTTTTGCCCTCTTTCTACTCCTGTTAACACATGATACAGAATGTATTGGCAATTAAAATAAAAGCTTAGTTGAAAAGAGTGTGTGTTATTACACACCTGACATCCCTTTTGTGAGATATGTTGATTCGTCAGCAGATGTCATCACACCAGCAATGTCTAGATGAGCCCACTGATTTACTGATACGAATTCCTAGAAGAGAATGGCGGAAGTTGATTAAAATAGCTTACTGATCGAAATTGCGAACGCGTGAATTATTTTTTTTGAGATGTATTCCCGGAAGAACAAGGCGGAAGTTGTATCTCTATAAGATGGGGTGCTTGATAAAAATGGCGTGGATTAGGATTAGAATCTTGTGGAGATAGAAATGTCAAGTGGAGATGGTGACAGATGCAGAGGACAGCTTCAATAAATTGTTGATTGAATGAAGAAACAGCATGAAATGAAGAACAAAAAAATTGGTGGAGATTTGAACGAGATTTGATCGCGTACCTTAAGGAAAGCGGCAGCAGTACATGAACCAGCTGAACTGTAGGTAAAAAAATAATGGCTTCAATTAGATGTTATGTTGATGGTTATATACCAGGATGATATGGAACACTTTTCATGTAGCTAGCAGCAAGATCACGGAGTTGAAACAAGATGGTAAAAAACAAACATGAAGATGAAAATGCCGTTTGGTCTAGTAAACCAAAAATTGAGTTGTTTATAGTCTGTTATAACAAGACCTTCATTTTACTGCAGGTGCAAATTATCTAGATTCATAGTAACATGGATTATAAATGCATGCAGCCAAAACTATAATTCCCTTGTCCATTAATATCCCCGTGTAGGGATAGGCTAGTGTCAGTTTCGGTTGGTTTTTCATCCTACGTTCTAAAAAATAGATAGAGTCTGTTTTCGAGCCCGCGAGCGTCGCAGAATGTGCGAAATTTAAGCGAATATACGCGAATAATGTGCATTAAACACTTTGTGCATACATACCCTGATGTTTTTTGGGTATTTCGCAAATCCGCCGTCAAACTGCAATCCATATCTTTTAAATACTGTTTAAAAAGTGGCATTCTCCATAAACGATCACCGGTCTCATATCCTGCCTGTCAAGGAAGTAATTCACTCAGCATTAGGGTTTTTCAGCCCGTATTCTAATCCTGTTACTACAACCATAATGTTATTGCCGACAGTTCAAGCTTCATTAGGATCCACTTTGAAGATTGCATTGGTTTTTCTATAACGATACATAGTCATTGTTCATAGACAGGGGTATAGAGCTGGCGTTTCAGAGAATCTGACTCCCCTTAATCTTGATTCAAAAAGGTAGAGCTTACATTGTTCTCATGCTCTTTAATAAATGCATTGGCCGAGAGACCCTCCCCCCCCCCCCCACAGCTTTCTTGTTATTTTAGTAGCTATACACCACCATATATTGATAGAGACTACAAACTCTATATAGACTTTACAGTTATTACGGGAGCAAATAATGTTCCACGCAATGCCATTATCTTTTACCAATAATATCAAGGATATCGATGAACATAAATGGCCATCAAATTGTTTAAATTCTATCAAACATTAATCCTTGACATCTCAGCCACATCTTGGCAAAAGAGAATCAAACTCTTTGAAATTACCTCATTCAGTAAACTCCATAATTTGTTGCTATTTGTGAAAGTCCCAGTTGCTCCTGCACCCAATGCCACTCTCATTGCACCTAAGAAGATTTCTCATCTCATCATCTCACAATGCTTTATGTAGCTATCAACTTTAGCATTTGATATAGGCAGTACTTTGTCTGGGGTATCATTTTTTGAAAGAGGGTGACAACAAGTGCGATGATCGCAAGGAAGCAAGGGGTGCGGCGGTTGGGCGTTGATGTTTTACCAGCTAGCAGAGAGTAGAGAAACTAGAATACGATGGCCAAACGACACAGCGGCATTGCGATCCGCCATCATTAGAGAGTGAACGCTGAAGAGTAAAGCCAAAGAGTGACCGCCAAAGAGGGTGCGAGAGAAAGAGATTTGGGGAGGCAGAGAAAAGGTATGGTCTGAAGGGGAACATAAATAGAAAGATGGGAGTGAGAAGATATGTGGGACGAGCAAGAGGGAAAGGGGGGCAGACGGAGGACGAAAAGTTCTGGCGATAGTGGTGTAGTGCTATTTAGCTTAAAGAATCGGTGCTTACCTGTTAGAGTGGCAATGTTAATAATTGTTTGGGGATTGAAGGAATGTGCGTATAATATTGCATCAGCTAGAATGAGCCGCCCTTCTGCATCAGTATTATCTACCTACAATAAAGCATTAAACCATGAAAGTTAAATAAAGCAAACGAAAGAAACATGGATTGTTTTTAAACTACTTGACACAAGCTCAAATTATCACTATAATCAATTCTCAGGAACAGTTTTAGAGTTTAAAAGAGCATCTCTTACCTCGACGGTTTTACCATTCATTGCTGTTAAAACATCACCCGGCTTTATGGCGGTCCCAGATGGCATGTTTTCAGTCAATGCAATAAGTCCTACAATGTTTATGTTTAATCCAAGTCTGCTCGCTGCATCTATAGTTGCCACTGTGCAGGCGGCTCCTCCCATGTCTCCTTTCATTTCAGCCATATTTGCTGAAGGTTTTATTGATATTCCACCCCTGTTGATATAAATGTTACCAGTGCAAAGATTAGGATATACATTTTAAATTGTAGTCACTCACTCACTCACTCACCCACTCACTCGCTCACTCACTCACTCAATCACTCACTCACTCATTCACTCACTCACTCAATCACTCACTCACTCAATCACTCACTCAATCACTCACTCACTCACTCACTCACTCAATCACTCACCCACTCACTCGCTCACTCACTCACCCACTCACTCAATCACTCACTCACTCAATCACTCACTCACTCGCTCACTCACTCACTCAATCACTCACTCACTCACTCACTCAATCACTCACTCACTCACTCAATCACTCACTCACTCAATCACTCACTCAATCACTCACTCACTCACTCAATCACTCACTCAATCACTCACTCACTCACTCTCTTACTCATTCACTCACTCACTCACTCACTCACTAAAACACTCACTCACTCACTCACTCACTCATTCACTCACTCACTCACTCACTCACTCACTCACTCACTCACTCACTCACTAAAACACTCATTCACTCACTCACTCAATCACTCACTCACTCACTCAATCACTCACCCACTCACTCGCTCACTCACTCACCCACTCACTCAATCACTCACTCACTCACTCAATCACTCACTCACTCGCTCACTCACTCAATCACTCACTCACTCAATCACTCACTCAATCACTCACTCACTCACTCAATCACTCACTCAATCACTCACTCACTCACTCTCTCACTCATTCACTCACTCACTCACTCACTCACTAAAACACTCACTCACTCACTCATTCACTCACTCACTCACTCACTCACTCACTAAAACACTCACTCACTCACTCAATCACTTACTCATATACACACTCACTAAGTCACTCCCTCGATTCTAGATACATAAAATGGTACTCACGTGTCAAACGTTACACCTGAAACGAAATAAAAAACAGTGCTTAAGTTTCAAAGTTTAAAAAGCGGAATCGTTATGGTAAAAGCATAGAGAAATCCTTGATCATTACATATTGATCTTTATATTAAGATCTTTTTAAGATCTTTATATAAAAAGAGATGTTTATGAACTAAACAAACCTTTGCCAACAACAGCAACTGTTTTGTCAGACGATCCTGAATATTTCATTTCAACAAGAACCGGAGGTTCTGCAGATCCTTGAGCTACGCCTAAGAAACATCCCATTTTCTTCTCCTCAATCCATTTCTTGTCTCTGAAATGAAAGATGTTGCCACTCACAGCATATCTAACAGATAGCTTTACCGATAAACTAAAGCAATTTATTTATGAGTTTCCTCAAGGATGCTTTCTTTCCTCTTCTTATTTTGATTTTAGTTTAACCCAGAATCAATTAAACATTCAATTTTCATGGCAGGGGATCTTTAGAACCTTGCTGATAGCAAGTAAAATTACAAAGTCCCACCAAGACCGTGACCAATCTAATGCTTTCCTTGCGTGACTTTTGGTTCCTCTCTGAATACAAATTAGGTCTTTCGCCCACTTATGCGCGGCGCTTTAACCCCTAATATCACCCTAACCCCCTTCAAACTTCACGGACTCACCTTACAATGATTTCTACTCCTTTATAAGATTCCATACGATTTAAAACTACTTCTGCTAATCTTCTTGGTGTTTTATAATTCGAAGGAAGCTCCATCAAATATCTTGCAAAATTTTGACTTTCACCCATGACTATTCCCCTTGTCCAAGCATCGTTTACGTCACTGCAAAGTTAACTTCATTTTAGACACTCTTAAAAGCCTTAAAAAGTTTTTAAAAAGTTTTGAAGATGGCAAATGAAGAAGGAAGACGAAACTTCGTATTTCTGTTCCTCATTTTTAAGAGACTACAAACCTAGCTTTATTTTTATATAAAACAAAATATCATTTGTAAATATTCGTCTTCCCTTTTGATTTCAATTGGTCCAGCATAAAATCTGATTATCGTTATTTGGCTAATCATTACATATGGAGTAGTAAGGGTACGATCAATTTTGCGACGAGAAATCAATTTAAAACTGGATATTCATGCTTCGAAACCGAATTACGTTACTAACAACACATATGACCCAGAGGTGATTTCGAGCCTAACAACAAAACATCTTATCAGTCCAGAATTAAGCCACCATGAATTGGAGAGATAGCATAGTTTCTTTCAGCAATCTAAATTATCTTTGTTACGGACTGTTTTGACATTTTGCATGTCTGTGACCTTGAGCGTTTTATGACGAAATTTCCACTTCAAGAATTAATAGCTGGAAATTTGTTTGCATTGCAGGCCTGTGACCTTGAGCCTTTAATGGCGAATTATCCATTCTAAGATTTAATGGCTGGAAATTTGTTTACACTAGAAATCGCCTGTTTTATTCTAAATATGAAATAAAAGTTTGTCATAAACTATAAATTCCTAATCAAAACCAAGTAACTACTAATTGTCTCAGACGTTCAAGGAGTTTGGATTTAAACATTGTTTACCATTTATCTTTGTGGTACACAACGGCCATGTCTCTGGATATTTTTAATTTTTTTTCAAAAAAACTCCATGACATTTCATACTCCTTGTAGTTAAAAAACCTTTAACCCCAAAAAACGGAGCTGTTTCAGAATAATATTTAATGTTTAGATAAGAGTAAACCTGCTGACCTGGTAGCTGTTTGTGAAAGGGAAATTCCTGCTGGTTTTTTCTTTTTCTTTGATTTCAGTTCATCAAATACGTAACTTGCAAGCGTTGCTCCTTCGGCGGCAGCTGAAAGTTGCAAATATTACGTATAAATCTGCAAACATGACAAACATAAAGCATAGACATGGCCAGGGGGGAGGTATAGGAGCCATCCCTTACCCCTTTTAAAGGAGAAAAAACATCATTGTTGCTTTACCAACAGTTTTGAGCACAAACAACAGCAAAATAACTAAAACACGTGCTCCAACGCCACCGCGCCGTTCCCAAAACTACATCATTCTTTATTAAAGGTCTTCGCCACGTTTTTGTTCGGTCGATAGAGACGGCTATTTAAACATGAAACTGCCAAATTGGCCCCCTTTAAAACTTCTGGCTACGTTCCTGAAGTTTAGTATACGCCTTTTCTAAGGCAACAGTGCAAGTGTATCAAATCGCAGAGGAGGGGGGGAGGCGTTTCTTTAAGCCTGCTCTAACAAATCTTAACCCAATTAATTTTACCTGTAGGTTGTGAACAGTGATCCACTTCAATGTGTTCCATTTCTAAGCTTTGGAGATTTTTTACTGCAGCTGGAATTGAAAAGGATTTTACAATCGTAAATCAAGTAAATGATAAATTAAACCATTAGCTAAAAATTAAAAGGAAACTGAAAAGTACCATGCTAATATTGCTGCAATAATTGATGTTTAAGCACAAAAAGGTGATCGATTAAGAAAAGAACTTTCACCTCCAATTCCTGACCGTACATTTTCCTTTTTTTCATCAATGCACTCGATATCATCTTGCGGAACTTCTTCTTTTCCTAAACCAGTCACTGCAACACAATTGTGGTCCTGGAAGAATCATCATCATCATCACCATAATCATAATCATCATAATCATCATCATCATCATCATCATCATCATCATCATCATCATCATCATCATCATCATCATCATCATCATCATCATCATAATCATTGGCATCATCAACATCATACAAAAATATGTAAATATTAATAGAAAAAACATTGCCTTTGTTAAACCATAAAATAATCTTGTTTTCCCTGGTTCTGCCTTGAAATTTGACCTGAAAACAGAATTTGTACATAGCTGACATTTGATGTGGTACACACAATGAATGATGGGGGCTTGGGGGACTTGAGGGGCTTGCAGGGGGCTTGAGGGGCTTTGTCAATTCCAAGATGCTTCAAGTGGCTCAGGTCATTTTGCTTGGCAATGGAAATGGCATTAAAGTATACCAAAAACCTAGCATTTTGGGGTTTAGTAGGGGTGGGACAGAGGGTAAGGTGAGGATGACAGAGGGTTAGGTGGGGATGTGAAGGCAAGATGAAGGTAAAGATGTACTAAATCTTCTTACATTTGTAAGAGTTCCATAAGTTTTCCACCACAATCTTGATTTATTGAATTCCCTACATCAGTTAATTTCAGATCTTCATGACAACCAATGATGATGGCGGATTTCGGATGCTTGCCCTACAAAAAATGGCAAATTATTGACAAAACAAACGTCTTCAAATGGTATACAATGCAACAATTTATAAGCCAGATTTGTAGTGCATCTGGGAGCAACATTCATGAAGAAATTGTGCAACAGATTTGAGTACAGATGAAATTGTGCAAGGCAAAGCGAGATGTAGAAGAGAAGTAAAGAGTTGTTTTTCAGGTATACTTACCATTTTTGGCTTGCAAACAGACAAAAATCTGCATAATGGTCTAAATGATAACTTAGGCGATGAATAAACACGAATTGCTGATGAAAAGATCATCATTTTGTTTAAAGTTTCCACGATCGAGACTTTGTAATCAGACTTGTGCAGGCAGCATGGAGGATGTAAACATCAACAACAACAACATGCCGTACATGCTGCTGCGGGGGAGGGGATTTGCTCCATCTTCTCATTAAGTATTTTTCGTTGTTTTTTTGCGTATAAAGTCTTTTCATCTTAACATAAATCGGGGCATTAAGTGTTAATAAATCTTTAGAGGCAGAAATTTGATATGATTTATTATCATTTTCAGATCTGTTCTTCGATATTTGATGCCAGGCAATTGTAGCTGCGGAGGAATCTTAAAACAACAGCAACAACAGTCTGAAGGTGAGGAAAATATTTCTTTCAACTGGAGGTGTTAAGCGGAAGGAAGGGTGAAGAAGTAGTCATGAGTTTCTTTACAACTGTGGCATTTTTAGCCATCATTTCTTGTGTATTAGGTAAGCATTTTATGCCACTTTGATATTTTAGTAACATGCAGTTTAAATTTTGCAGCAAAAACAAGGCAGGCCTTTGTTGAAATCTTCATTATATGGATGCAGTAATTGCAGTGTACAAGATAAGAGGGTACCGTGTACAAGAGTCCGTTTTTTGCTAGAGGCGTAAAAACGAATGGAACCATAATGAATTCCAGTAGACTCTGTGATTATGGATAATTTTGATTTTTTGCAGGAATATTTGTGACAATGATTGATTTTGTCAAATTAAATTCAACTAGGTATTTTTACAATGCAATCATTTGACTGTGATGCAATCCATAAAAATTAATTTTTAATCAAAAGTGTATCCTGATCTTTTCCTAGCGTTCGACTGTTTTAAAATGTATCATGCATTTGTCAAAATTAATTTGAATATGTTGAGAAAAATTAAATTAAGTGCCCTGCTTGTCAGAGGAAAATTTTACTTGCATCAAATTTTTTTAATTTTTAATAAAAAGTGCCTCGTTTTTGCAGATGTCTCATATGGCCAAGATTGTTGCCAAAAACTGCAAATTCCAGACAAGTGTCATTTTCTTTGTGGTACAAGAGAAGAGAGTTGGTGGTCATTAACAAGATGGAGATGCACACATCAGCATGGAGCTGCAGTTGCAAACTGCAAAATCACATCATCCATCGGTAAGGAAGTAGAATTGGAATTGCACCATTATTAATCTCAATAATGTTTAGGCTGTTTTCACCTTGTGATATTCAAGTGCCTGCTGACCGAGAGCTGGTTAATTGAGTGGGACAGCAGTATTTGAACATTGAACATTTTGTGTGACGTGAAAGAGACAACATAAACAATTAATATGAACAAATAGGAAATTTTATATTGTAGGAAACAGGAAAGATAATCACATGTACTGAAAGTTATTTTTTTTGAAAACAAAATATGATCACAAATCCTTCTTCATTTTTAGATTACGTCAAAGCGTTTGGAAATGAATTCACTAACACGTAAGCGTCCATTCCGTACAATGTTATTCTGATTGCCTTCTTTTCTTTTCTTATGCATTCTCTCTCTCTCTCTTTTAACTCTTCAACGCTTCTCTAAGGGCCATCCTATGCCTGCAGGGTGTTCAAATATAGACCATTCCTCGTTTTATTTCAGTGTGAAGGAGAGCTTCAATAAATTATCTGCTGCTGTGAAAGCCAAACTAACAGATGCTTCTAAATTTGCCACTGCTACTGTGCAGGAGCTTAAGAGTGTATCACAAGATGTTCTATCTTCCTTGGTAAGTGTTTATTTTGTTGTTGTTGTCCTTCAGGTCATTCAACCCCTTACAATGTCACACAATTTCCCTCTCTATTCATCTCTGCCTCCAGTGTCTGTGTATGGATCATAAAAATTTTTGTTGCGAGTGTCTTGACATTGTCAAACCCCTTTGTGGTCTGTCTTCTCCACCTCTTTTCTTTCTATGTGTTATTGATTTTTCTAACATATTTTCCTTACATTATCAGTTTGCTTAACTGCTGCTATTTAATTCCAACAATTTTCTCTTTATGCTGAGATCTTGGCTTCCATAGTTAATCATGCCACTTTCTTACAGTCAACAGTTTCACAGATGACCGCAACACAGTTCAAGGGCCTCGTCTCAAGGTTTAAATCTTTCAGTGCCCAGAATTTGAAAAATCTTCTAGCAAAGATCAACATTAATGTGATTTTCCAAAATATCCAAGATTTAGGGGTATGTTTTTCTTTATTTTCTTTCCTGTATTGTTATAATTGTTTCTTATGTTGTAATTGATTGAACGACAAAGAAATCTCAACCCTTGGAGATCAATTACAACTTCATTAATCTTTTATTTTCAATTTTTCAGAATCAACTCTGGGATGTGGCTCAAGCAAAAATCATTGCCTCTACTGCTTACACAAAATATGGGAAGGACATTTCAAAATGGACATCAGCAAACCTGTCTTCTCTTGGAAATCTGATTGCCGGCATTCCGTCATCTGATCTGGCTAAAGTTGCTGCTGGTGCATTTGATAAAAGGTACAAAAATGAAATGTTTTGTACTTTGGGCTCTTAATACGATACTTCTACTCCCTCAGCATAACATTTCGTATATCTTTTTAATTTCCTCTAATCAACAAATGGGGCAACCAGAAGGGCATGCCTGTGTCTGTCCCATTTAAGTCAGAGAGAGGCTAGGTTAGTGTGCCTTTAAGGGGAAATCCAAATGCACACTTTAGTGCAGACGAAGCAGTAGCCTATTATT